>JAVTVY010034270.1:0-14142 GCA_036873755.1 Hanleya hanleyi
TGGACATCTTGAATGTCATGTACTCTAAAGACCTTTGCCATGGGACAGTCAGACACGATTCCACATATAGGCACGAAATGAAAGTATATAGCATTTGTGAGACATGTAAATTGACAACGTCTGGCGACTAAAATGCAACCCATATTACTCCAATCTAACTTGTTTCCTTTCAGAAGTGTACTGGGAATTTTCATGTGGTCAAATCTATACAACTAATCAACATGTTTACCGGGTTGCGTTCCCAGGCCGTCTAGCACAGTGTAATGCATATCAATCACACATCACAACAGTGATCGCCAAACCTTGATTGTATGAGAGTGTTAGCTCATAAATTCATTAGGGACACGATGACATTTCAATAAAAACAAATATCTTTGTAGAATGGCCAATAATCAATAGACCTGTCAATTGTGGTTATTCAGTGTTTAGAACTGACACTGACGCTAAACGAGAAATGATTATAAGTGGGGTGACAGTTCACTATGGCAAGCCGTTTCAGTATTTAATCGGTTATTCCACATATGTTGAAAACTTTTGCACATATGTCAAAAAGTTTTTAACATATGTATAAAACTTTTCAACATATGTCTAAAAGTGCGAATTTATTCCACATATGTGTAAAAGTTTTATACATATGTTGAAAACTTTTTGACATATGTGCAAAAGTTTTCAACATATGTGGAATAGTTAATTTATTTAACATATGTGTAAAACTTTTCAACATATGTGTAAAACTTTTACACAAATGTCTAAAACTTTTACACATACGTCTAAAAGTTTTCGACATATGTTGAAAAAAAGGTTTTTGCACATATGTCTAAAACTTTTACACATATGTATAAAACTTTTCAACATAAGTGAAATAGTTATTTTATTTCACATATGTGCAAAACTTTTACACATATGTCTAAAAGTTACGACCTCTGCCGTAGGCATCGACTGCTCCCTGGTATCATTTTGGCGCCTTTTCCTCCCTCAAACAAAGGAACAATCTTTCCACAATGATAACATATTCAGTAAGGTTGACCTTGAAATGGCTGTAAGAGACTTGAGTTCGTGTGTTTATTTATCTGTGACCCAGCTGATTACTCCTACACTACCGTATTTCGACCCTGTATGTCAAATGTCTTGTTAATTCAGGCTTTGTTCCTACCCCAGCCCCGCTATCCTCGTTCGTTTGCATGGACCCACCGTACTCTAGTGTACCACATTTAGCTACCGCACACAGGGGCTTGTTGTTGGTAATAATTTAGGATCTTAATTTTCATATATACTCATCTCGTACTCATATTTATGGAGTAGGATGAGAGTATATCAGAATTTAATATCATAATTAATAACTGACCAACAACCAGCCCCTGTGTTATACCGCAGTTTGTACGATCTGCGTTAGCTACAGGAGTAGAGGTGCGTTTAAGGAAGATTGTCATGTATGTATGGACCTTGAATCTAAGATAATAATGTACTATTATTATTATTATAAGCTTCCGTGTCCTCACTGTAGTTTCACATGTCTCGCATAGTCGGAGAGACGGAAAACAAACCCCGAAGGGACAGCGCCATTTTGAAATGGTCGTTAGATAACAAACATTCACGAGAGATTATACCACAGGGAGCAGTCCATTTCCTTTCCATTAACTCTCCTGGAATTTATTTAACATATGTACAAAACTTTTGCACATATGTGGAAAAACACTTTATTTGACATATGTGTAAAAGTTTTGCACATATGTATAAAACTTTTCAACATATGTGAAATAGTTAATTTATTTTACATATGTGTAAAACTTTTCCACATATGTGTAAAACTTTTCAACATATGTGTAAAACTTTTCAACATATGTGTAAAACTTTTGCACATATGTCTAAAAACAGTTTTTTACACATATGTGGAATTCTTTTGTACATATGTGCAAAAGTTTTCAACATATGTGGAATAACCGATTAAATACTGAAACGGCTTGCCATAGTTCACACACCCTTTAACAATCGGGGTAAGCCGTATTCTAATTTAATTTTCCTTGACTCTGGATTGCCCTGCTATCAGATTATTTTAAAACTAATGCCGTATGACAACTTAGGTTAAAATTATTGACATTGGTGTGCAATTATTCTAGATCAGACTGGCGTTATTCGTCAATTCGAATTTTCACAAAAAACCGGTAACCGTGTTCTTGTGACTATCCGTCAGTGGATGAGCGGTTGAGGCTTTTCGAGCACAGTGTGTTCAAGATTATTATGACGTTCATAACAAGTCGCGAATGAATTACTTCCTAACTCCTGTAGCGGCTCTGCAATTCATGTACGACGAGTCAACCTCAATAGATAAAAAAAGGGAATTAACCGTTTACCGGTGCCCCATCCCAATACTGAACAAACATCTCCTGTACATTCTTGCATTTTGTTTCATACTGGTTTTCACTCGATGAAGTAGCAGTAATGGTCTCGTGCTCGATCGAGACCAAGTTCCAGTTGTTGACCTGCAGGATAAACACGTGAAACTATGGAAACACATGGACGCGACAGAGGCGGCACTATTCTAATATATCGATTCTTGCCATCGATATGAGAAATGACTGCATTGCGGGTGTTGTGTCGTTTTAGCCTACAACACCAATTATGAATGTTGGAATTGTGATTCAGGAGGCAGTTTGACGTCTCCTGATGTGGATCCATTCGTTGATTACCATTATTGTGCCCGGTCAACCATATACGGTTATAAGCCTAGGAGGTGTCATTAATTATTTATCCATTCATTGAGGGAAACAGAATCAACAAAAAGAACTAATTATTAAATAAAAACAATTGATTCTACTGCATGTGAGTGGCTAACGGCAAGGTATGCTGTATATTGAAATAGATGACTTCAAGAGATACCTGAAAATTGAAGTAGGATATACAATTTCCCACTTTACGCAATAGGAACCTTCGTTGTACAGATTGAAGCAGAACATACCAGTTGTTATTGCCGCGTTGATCCAGTCAATACATACGATATTCCTGCACACACCGGCTCAAAACTAAACCCTGGTTAGATTCGCACGTCAAGCAGACGACGTACATATAAAACGGACCGTTTAATTCAGTTATCTCTATGTGGGGAAAGTGCTCCATCATGTTATACGAACTAAGTTGTAAATTATTTCCAATTCTCACGCAGGAATTCCTTAAGCAGGTAAGAAACGATATGAAAGACCATGCAGCTCGGGTCGGGATGATATTTCTGGAAAAAAGTGTGCAATGCCAGACACTACACGAAATAGGCTTTCACAGAACACATGCTAGAATTAAAACTCCGTTCGAATTACAACACATATAAGGGAAGTTATAGCTGGTCCCAAAAGGTGTTGATGAAAAGCACTCTTTGCAATGTATGTGGCTACATTAAAATTATCGAAAAGATCCTGCCAATGGGTACAACCTATAGTAAATCACCTGTGATTTCTGCATGCTATCATTCCTCATACACAGAAATTTGAGTCCAGAAGCCACATGCGTCAGATCGTTTACCAAATAGACAGCCAGCTAGAGTTCTATCGTGAATTATGACAAAACTGTACGGTTTTTAGCGGTAATACTGGCAATAGATTTTGTTGTTATTTAAATCAATTTCACACATACTGTCAAGCGATTATTATCCCTGAAAAGTGTCATATCATCGAAGATGATTGCTACCAGTGATCTCCAACGGGGACATAATGCTAGTCAATATATGTGACAATCCGAGGTTTGAAATGGACGGGCGAGAGAGGATATACTATTAGGCTATGTTCAATCAATCATAATTAGTCGAGGATCACTAGAAGCTATATTGGCGAGTGTACTAAGGCAAATGATATTAGAATCTGGGGCCGATTTCATGAAACCTCACTTGACTTGACTTTTTCAAGGGCGATTTTTGCACTTGACCAAGTGCACTTCAAAAAAATCTCAAGTTGTGTTTCACCAAACGTTTTTGGCCGCACTTGGTCAAGTGATGTTTGAAGTGACCTTTTTGGAACTCTTTTGTGCGATTTGGTAATAAATAGTACCCCCGCAGAATCAAGTGCATGCTCAAAATACTTGATGCGCCGAAGCCGATCGGTAGAATTTCAGGTGTCAAATAAATATGTCTCTGCCATGTTTGGACCTATGAGATGAAGAACAATGCCCCTACGTGTATTATGATGCATGGGCACATGAAAAAAACTTATTTTTCGACACCATCTCCCGTCGTATTGGTCATTTCAAGTAGGTTTTTATTTCAAGTGCGGTTTTCAAGGGAGGTCCGACCACACTTGAACTCAAGTGCGATTTCGGGTTCAAGTGAACTTTCATGAAAAGCAAAAACTCAAGTCAAGGGAGGTTTTCAAGTGCACTTCAACTTTCAAGTGCGAAAATTGCCTCAAGTGAGGTTTCATGAAATCGGCCCCTGATTCTTTCAGACACGAATACGTTCCTCAGCATTGATCAGGAAAATTGTCAAGCCATATTCTACGATCCACAAATTGCATGATTTCCACATCGCAGACTGGGAAGAATAGAAGCGATATAGATCAATAATTCGACATTATTTATTCACGTCAACGTCAGAAGTGGTGGTTTAAAACAGGTCAAGTCTGACACTCACAAATAAATTCCACGCTAATAATCAAAATTCAAGCGTCTAGTCCGTGATTCATTTTCCAGCCGTCGCCTATTAAAGAATTTCCGCGTTCAAAATCCAAAGACATATAACAGCATTAGTGCCAAATTAGATACGAAAACTTGTATTTAAACATATGCTAGATTCCTACAAGAGAGAAGCGGTCAACATCGGCAAGAGGCAAGACACCATGATGCTCCAAACATTGAAAGACCATTTACAATTCCAAGTAGAGAACCATACAATGAATAACACCACACAGTTTCTTTCAAAAGAAGACTTCTACGAGAAGACAACAGTGTCCAACGAACAATTCGACGAGAAGACAACCGTGTCGATCATGACAGTTCGGAATTTGAATATGTAATTATTAACACAATGCCAGCCGGCTGCTAAATGATCAACAGTTCTCAGTGAACGGAACAAAGAGCAGACTTGTTTTTGTGAATCCTTGGGGATAGTTATTCAAACATCCTGTAACGATCTGAAGGTGAAAGGAGAAATGAAGGCCAAATACAATATGATCCACTTTGTGATATCTTATATCTTTTATTCTATTCTGCAAACAATGATGCGTTGAAATTATGAACGTAACTAGTAAATCTATATATTGATAGAACACTTGCCAGATTTCTTTTGGTACAGCGCGATTCACATAGCTACCTGGGATGGTTGCTACAGTATACAATAACGAATCGTTAGATTCTTGGTATGTGCTTTAGAATAGGTTAACCAGAAGACTATTCTGTGAAGTCATGTGACGCAGTCAGTATGTCGGCACCTCTTCCCACTTCCCTTATATGTGTTGTAATTTTTTCCTGTATATGGCGAGATTCTGCTGGTGGACGTTTCGTCCCCGAGGCCCGCCCCCTGTACAGACCTTTTGGTCTTTGATATATGTTGGCATTTGTGGGAAGTTGATGCTGGGTCGACATCGGGCGTTACAGACTAGTCTTTTGTGTTAAATGCCGTCATTTACATCTGACGACGATTCAGCTCACCAATCTCCAATGTACGAGTTGTCACAGCGAAACAGCTCACCAATTACCAGTATACGAGTTGTCAGAGCATTTCCATCATAGCTCTCTAGATTTGTATCTAATACCGCTTATGCCGGTGCTAGGGGCCGTGTGGTCATATCATCCAAGTTGCCACATGAACAGGTACAATAAAAGCGTACCTGAGATACAACACATATCACGAATCGTTAGATTCTTGGTATGTGCTTTAGAATAGGTTAACCAGAAGACTATTCTGTGAAGTCATGTGACGCAGTCAGTATGTCGGCACCTCTTCCCACTTCCCTTATATGTGTTGTAATTTTTTCCTGTATATGGCGAGATTCTGCTGGTGGATGTTTCGTCCCCGAGGCCCGCCCCCTGTACAGACCTTTTGGTCTTTGATATATGTTGGCATTTGTGGGAAGTTGATGCTGGGTCGACATCGGGCGTTACAGACTAGTCTTTTGTGTTAAATGCCGTCATTTACATCTGACGACGATACAGCTCACCAATCTCCAATGTATGAGTTGTCACAGCGAAACAGCTCACCAATTACCAGTATACGAGTTGTCAGAGCATTTCCATCATAGCTCTCTAGATTTGTATCTAATACCGCTTATGCCGGTGCTAGGGGCCGTGTGGTCATTTCATCCAAGTTGCCACATGAACAGGTACAATAAAAGCGTACCTGAGATACAACACATAGCACGAATCGTTAGGTTCTTGGTATGTGCTTTAGAATAGGTTAACCAGAAGACTATTCTGTGAAGTCATGTGACGCAGTCAGTATGTCGGCACCTCTTCCCACTTCCCTTATATGTGTTGTAATTTTTTCCTGTATATGGCGAGATTCTGCTGGTGGACGTTTCGTCCCCGAGGCCCGCCCCCTGTACAGACCTTTTGGTCTTTGATATATGTTGGCATTTGTGGGAAGTTGATGCTGGGTCGACATCGGGCCTTACAGACTAGTCTTTTGTGTTAAATGCCGTCATTTACATCTGACGACGATACAGCTCACCAATCTCCAATGTACGAGTTGTCACAGCGAAACAGCTCACCAATTACCAGTATACGAGTTGTCAGAGCATTTCCATCATAGCTTTCTAGATTTGTATCTAATACCGCTTATGCCGGTGCTAGGGGCCGTGTGGTCATTTCATCCAAGTTGGCACATGAACAGGTACAACAAAAGCGTACCTGAGATACAACACATAGCACGAATCGTTAGATTCTTGGTATGTGCTTTAGAATAGTTTAACCAGAAGACTATTCTGTGAAGTCATGTGACGCAGTCAGTATGTCCGCACCTCTTCCCACTTCCCTTATATGTGTTGTAATTGTTGAAGAAATATATCTGAATAAGATTATTTTGTCACTGTTAAGAATCAGCAGCAACATTCATGGACACATTCTCTGTGCATTATGATCAATGCGACTTATTACAAAGGAACTTGAGTTATGACAGAAAAACTTCAGTTCAGCAAGAATCGGAAAGTCTCAAATCCAATTCTGGGAGTGTCGGAGACCCAAAGGTTACCGCCGAATGGTAAATTTACTATCTCACACTGATGGTCCACACTAACATGATCACAACACCACGAATTAGTGTGGGAAACTTTGAAGAAAAAAAATGTGTTACCTAAATGAAATATTTATCAATGAATTTAGTTGAAGTAGGCCTCTATTATTGATGAAGCGTATGAATAAGCCCGTATTCAAACAAAATCAAAATGCGCTATATAGACGATCTTCTAGCACTGGATGATCCCGATATTAGCGACACTGTAAAGGATATTTATCCGCCTTCACTATAACTTTACAAGAATGATCAGGGCTTTCTCTCGAGGCGAATCTACGTCGCGAGAGGCGATTACAACTTTGATACAGTTAACTACCCATTTCCGGATAGCAAAATTTCAGAAGAACCTGCATACGGTGAATACCTATCTCACCTGGTAGCATTTGCTAGATCATGTGACGACTGTGACGATTTCAATGAACGCCTCGGAAAGTTATTACAGAAACTTGTCAAGTAAGGGTATACCACCAAACGCCTCCATTCAATATACTTCGATCGTATACTGATGGCAAAGTACGACCGTAGCGTGCAAGATCACCAGGGCTATGTTTCTTAATTAACTAAATATAATGTTAATATGTGTTTTACGGTTTTCAAATGAACAGGCGCAATCAAAGAGTGACTACATACTCTAGATAAAAACTTGGAAATTCATTTAAATGAAGAATAATGGTCAGTTGTTAGGATTTTACGTAAAAGCATCATCGTGGCTGACATCAATGAAAACTGTTGACCGCTTCTCTCTTGTAGGACAAGATGTTGTGTTTTTATAATTTTTATTTCATACACATTTGTAAATGGTGCTAACATTTATGGACGACGGCTGAATATTGAATTTCGGATCTATTACTGTAATAATTTAATGTTCGGTCTTCTTCCCAGTTTCTCAAATGTCATAAATATCACACAATGATGGTAAAATGCGAATGTAATGTTCAAAATCTCTGACATAATAATCTCCCCCTACATAAAAGAAACGTCATGAAGTCCTGATGTCATTCACTATATTTTAAGGCCTGCTCGGATGTTGAGAATGTTGAAAGCGTGAATTATTTTTTTTCTGGTTCATATAAATGTCGGATTTTACTCATACATCAAGTTTTATCATTCTTCTAGAATGAATGAATGTCGCTGAATCTCCTTTCTGAAGTTGGGGAGCATTTTCACACGAGTAATAAAAGTAATATACATATGCTCTCATTAGCTTGCTATCTGAACGAATGATTGTTGGGCCTTGATGGTCTGCTACATTATTACCTAGTAAATTAGTTATAAATTTGTGCCCAATGTACTCACCACCGAGTTACACCAGAGGTTGTCCATATACGTGCCCTATGATAATATACTTTCCCTGTGAACATTCGCAATACATGCTATTGTTTAACATCGATTTTTGCCGCTCATATAATTAATGGCTACATAGTATGCCCCGTTGCGTTTCAGCGAAGAATATCAATGCATTGAATAAAAGCTTGAATTTGGGATTCAGGAAACTATCCGACGTATCACTCACATGTTATGTTGCCATTCATTAATCGATTATCCCAACCGTTCCGGTCAGATATCCACCATTTCTTTTGTTCATTTATTGGTGTATAGCGAACTAACAGAGGAAATAATTATCATTGAGTATGATTCTATAGAGTGCAGAATATTGTTTCAGAAAGTTGTCGACTTTTATCGATTTCTCGGGTGGTACCGATAGACAATGATATAATAGCCGACATCTGGTTAAGGAGATTTTGTTTAAAAAAGCAAAGAAAGGTCTTCCCTTGTATGTGTTGTAATTCAAACGAATCCCACAAAATTAAAAGCTATGCCATCCCAGAAGAGGCGCCACCAAGATTCTGTTCACGGTATTAATAAAAGCGGTACAGAGAGGAAACGTATTTGGTGGAATTACCCATTTGTTCTTGAAAAGGCTAGCTCTGAAATGGAGTGTATGTCGATACTGTAAACTCCAAAAGTCTTGAGTGTTAGTTCCGGAATTCAGTAGTTAACCGTCGGACATGGAGAATGTCCGGGTCATAATCATAATTACACGCAAAATATATAGGTGGAAGAAAATGATGCCGTCATACTGACAAGAAGTAATATGACCCCACAGGTCAATCTTCTAGGAATACTGATCAGCGATACGGATTTGATATTTTGGGAACATCATGATGTCTAGCCGGCATCATTGAAAACTGTTGACCGCTTCTCTCTTGCAGGAAATTAGCCTATGTTTATGTATATTACGAATGTTTTTTTTTTAATTTGGTGCTAATCTTGTATTTGGAATATGGAAAAGGCTTGACTCGGTATTACATACAACTATTGAAAGGGCGATGATGTAATAGCCCTGTCAAGTCATCTGATGCAAAATTATGAACTAAATGACAGTTAAATAGAAGAAACGGCCCGAACGAGAGAGTATTAATAGAATGCATTTTCTTATTCAGAACACAAATCTGTGAGGCCCGGATCAAGCGCTTCATTCTCGAGCATGTTCACCAGTGACAAAACTGCAATGACAACGATTTGTACAGGGGGCAAGACCGTTTTTATACAATGATATCAGCAGATTGAACGAAACGAGCATGATCTACAAGTTTTCCGTGATGCCAATGCCATCACATTGGTCTTATATCGAAACCAATGCTGTCAGCGATAACGACAGGAATATGTTCTATATAGGTAGAACATAATAATGCCCAGTCGAAGGATCAACAAAAATTGGCAAAGAAAACAGGGGGTCGACCACGCGGATTTCAAGCTCATTTTCCCACTGCAAAATATACCATGTGCTCGCAAGCAGAAAAAGGCCCCAATTTACAGCCACACTTTCGCACTTCCATCTTCATAGAGAAGCATTGGCCAATCTAACTGGCAAAATACCATGTATTGATTTGAAGCAAATCAACCAGTCAACTGAATGATATTACAAATATTAAAAAACAATAAGCCAATAAAAATTCTCATGGGGTCAAACCTGGTGGAATATTAACTTCAAAGATTTTGAGGGGGACTAAAAATCCGCAACTATGGACTGAGCCCTTTAGTTTTACACACATTTCAATAACTATTAACACTGGACATCGGATGAAGTACGTAAACGAATTTTACATTTATGCTTTTGATTGAAGTTAACTCGAAGTTTGAAATGTTTCCTGTATTGGAAATATATGTACGTCATTTAAAACGACCAACCGGTTCTGAGCCGTCATTTGTTTTCCAGTTTAGCACCTATATGCGCATCCTCGCGAGTCGGTGTATCAATCGATAAGTCAGGATCGATACACTGGTTTGGTTAGTTACCCATAGTAGTTCTGGATATAAATAGCTTGAGGTGTTTCCACTGAATCGAATCCGCTACGAGGTTTGAATTTTTTCATCGCTGAACAGACTATCATTAATGTCAGGTTGAAATCGACATCGGGTGTCAAACCGAAAACCGCAGGTTTCTGATACTGACATGCTACTTCAAAACAATCGCGAGGGGGAGGGGGAGGGTGAATGTACGAGATGGTGTAATAGACGCAACGATTCTATAACTTATCCGAATCACCGAAGAGGTCAAGGTAAACCCTCTGCGAGGATTTAGGGATTACCAGGACGAGTGAAGATGCTATTTGCAGGGAAAATAGCGATATTGTAGCTTATTACTTTTGAAATCATGTTAGGGAAGTTTCGACACCTGAGGATGATTCTGCTGAAGGGACACGAAATTAAATGGGAAATCTTTTATGGACGGGGTGGGCGTGGGGGGCGGAGGAGGGGAACAAATCGGGGATGGGATTGGGGTAGGGTATCCTTCCCCGGGGAATGCTGAAAATTTACTCTTTATTTTATGCACTTTGGCGCATATTCAAAGAAAATTTTACGGTCAAAATTTTCACAATTTCCGCCGTTTTAACCATTTCAAAGAGTAAAAAAAAAAAAAAAAAAAATACTCAAATAAAATAAATAAAAAATAAATAGAATAACTAAATAATAAAAAAAACTTGGTGTTCAGATCGATGAAACCATCTTCTCGTAAACTCAAATCAAAGTCAACTTCTAAAACCTCTGCAAGAAAAGATCACTTCATGGATGCGTGATGTATTGCATCAATGCCAAGCTGAACTGTTTGAAGTTGTGAATGACAACTGTTTTTATTAAGAGAGAGAGAGAGAGAGAGAGAGAGAGAGAGAGAGAATAACAAAATTTTAAGTATTTCAACAAAACCAAGTCAATCAACTCAGCAATCCAGAAGTAATCAACACAACACACAAAAAACATGTACATACATTAAAATTTATGCAACAAACCGATTTCTCTCAAATAACCTAAAATACAGTCTTATTTTACCCGACTAAAGTGATCTTCTAAAGTAGCTGCTTAATAAAAAGAATCTCTTATATTCTTAACATCTATATATGCTATACAGAAGCTCCGGAGTTAAGGTTTATCATACGGGAACGGGGTATTAAATCTGCCATATCATCTCGATAGCTATAGTTCCACTCTGGGCGATCTCATTATTCCATATCTGTTAACAGTGATACAAATTGACACTTAGAGTTACTTGTCCTTTGTGGAAGAAACAATATGGTGAACAGAAACAAACGAAACCGTATAAACACCGTGTTATACAAGATCGTTGTAGTGTTCGTATGTACAGCATAATCGAATCGTGAGTGAGATATATTATAATCTGAAATACAATTTAGAATTCGTTTGAATCAAGAATACTGATTTGACGATCGTGACATTATGATATCGCCCCTGGCTTCATTGAAAACGGCTAACCGATTCTCTTTTGTCAGAAATGAAATAAATAGACTGGTTGTATTTTGGAATGTGTTTTGTGATTGGGTCTTCGGATTATGGAAATCCTTCAAGGACGAAAACTAAATATGATACTTGCATCGTTACATCCCGACATGTTGGGTTGACTCAATACAGAAGCATAGAAGGAACATGGATTTTTCTTTTGAAAAATGTCTCGGACCCGGAGAAAATTAACTCGAACTCCGAGATAATTGTCCAAAGAGAACGCAGAATTATCACGGACCCCGAGATAATCGACCGATGAAAACGCAGAAGTATCTCGGACTCCGAGATAATCGTCCAATGAGGCTAGACAGATAAGTTTTATTCTAGATATGGGTAAAGCAATAAACATTAGTTAAACGATCGTCATAAGAATCTAATAAATATAATCTCTGATAAATAAAATCTTAAGACATTTGTTATGGCATCCAGTTAGGCACTCAAAATATGATAAAATATAACAGTAGAAAAACCTAGAATTTCCCAATAATGTACCTTGAAGAAGCGTTTAAAGATTTGGGCATAACGTCCATTTGAGAGTGTGCAGTACACTTGACAAATCGTTGTAGGATTAAGCTGAAATACGATTTCATCATGTGCCCAACAATACACATAGGACCACTTTATATGAAAACAAACAATTTCATCTAATGGCAGTATATATACAATGAGAACGCCAGGGATCAACATCGCGACCCATCCGGAAAGTCGATATTAGAGCAGACGCAGCGTTATTTCCAGGGCGTCAGATTACTCTTGGATAGGTGAACGTGAGCGAAACAATGGAACACAATTGTTACTTTGACTTATAAATGAGACAAAACAACCATTGTTGTCAAATCACAACTATTGGCACATCCCATAACTATATTTGGGTAACCAGCAATCGATTGCAGTGATAGTCTGTGATTTAATTCCAAATATGATGTTAGCGTATCCTCTTTGTACAGAAAGCAATGCGACCAGCCTGAAGAAAGACCATCACAAAGATCAGACATGTGAACACATCTAAATCGACAGAAGCCTTGAACATATGGTATCTGATGTACTATGTTCTTACATTTCCTACATCTTGGAAAGATACAGCCAACTGATAATCTCGTGGAACGGGTATAAATCAGCAACCCTCTTCAATCATTCATCACGTTATCATGACAAATACAAAGAGTGTACATCCATCGTTTATTCCGCACGGCTTTGATAATTCTGGCTATTGGATACTACATTTGCTATCTTAAGACGACCCATTGGTTTTTCTGGCAGTACGAAGGCAATATTGAGAAGATTGGGCAACTATGGTTAAATTGACTGCTGATTAGGAGCTTGTCCATTTTTTGTACTCTGTTAACATACCATGTCAAAGAAATATTGATCGGGGATAAAACAAACCCTAGAATTTCCCATTAATGTACCCGGAGGAAATATTTACAGAATTGAACGTAACGTATTTTGATAGTGTGCAGTACACTTAAGAAATCGTTGAAGGATTATTAATGGGTTAAAATACGATGTCATAATATGCTTAACAATACGCATACGGACGCTATATAATTAAACAATTTCATCTATTGCAGTATATGTTTTGGCAGTATATACAGAGCACGCCGGGGTCCACCTCCGCTACGTCTCGGAAAAGTGAATATTAGAGCAGACGTAGCGTTATTGCCTGGGCGCACAGGATACTCTCATATATTTCGACGTGAGTGAGAGAATACACATGTTTTAGGTTACAGTGCAGAGCCAAAAATCTGAAACTCTTCTGCGCGAGGAGATTAATTTATTCCATACCCAGAGGTTTTGATAGAGCCAGAATACCAGTCAGAGATATACATGTATGATCCTGTATTACTGGTTGAATTCTGTGGCACAATTGTACTGGATGTGAACCACTGAGTACGCTACATTAAGTTCATGAACGAAGAGGAACTTCGTTCATGAACTTAATGTAGCGTACTCGTTTCATTATGAACAACGAGAAAGTTTTTCATCATTTTTTAGGCAGTCTGGCCCTACCATTGGTCATGTGGGCATCTATTTCTCCCTTCTTATATGGAGAGTTCCACTGTTTTCACCATCTCGGAACTTGAATATTGGATACGATTGGTACTTTGATTTGTAAATGAGAGGAATCCACCATTTTC
>JAVTVY010034271.1:0-15504 GCA_036873755.1 Hanleya hanleyi
AATACTGAAATGTTGGGTTGAAAAATTCGGACTACAGCCACTTAAAACTGGCCCTTACTGTAGAACCACCCTTCCATCCTACCTCCTCGATCCAGACAAGGTGACAGGTTGAATCGGACCTTCCTCGTTGGCCAATTCCAGTCATACGAGACTGCGTTCACATCAGCCTGACAATTTGTCACAGGGGCCTGAGACCAGGCCCCCTCAAGTCTCGTGTACACCGCAAAGATAGACGTTTTCTGACCGCTCGAACGTCACAGATACGTACGTGCACGTCAGAAAACGCCAAATATCAGTCAAGATATACATGTACACAATTTTGTATGGAACACCATGGTGTACCGAACGGTGTATACGTGCTGGGTGATGTTTCATGCGCTATTGGACAGTAGAGGACGCTACCGGACAGTATGGGACGGGGTTTAGTCACACCGCCTCTGATGAAGATGGATAAAGTCAAGAACTGAGATACATCCTCCACATGCGACCATGGACAAATATATCCGCAAATTGTCAATATTAGACGACATGTTTTGTTCTCTATTAAAAAATAGAATAGTCAGCTACGAAATGTACCTATAAACCTACTCAGGGGCAGCGGAAGCGGTTGGAGGGGGGGGGGTGCAGCCTCCCCCCCCCCAGTTTGAAGAGGGTGGGGGCTCAGCGCCTCTCCCCCCTCCCCCCATTTTCAACAAAAGCTGGGTGTCGGTGACTTTTTTCGTGCTTTTGGTCCTACATCCAAATGCACCTCTGCATTAGGAAAACAGCCATGGCCATCTATGAACGGTATACCCTGCTGCCGCCTGAAATGAAAGGCGATCCCACGCACAGGTCGATCATGAAGACCAAGCGTCACTTGGAAGAGGATATGAGGTTACCACCCACCGAGGCCCTGAAAAATGCGATCAGAATGCGCAAAAAACTGTTTCAGGACATGCTGCCTGAACAATATCCAGGCCTGCCCGACTACGATTAGAACAAACGGATCAGAGCGAACATGACCGAAGATTGAACTTTCTGAAATGGCGACTTCTGACTGGACAACAGCAGCCTAGAATACACCAAGAACGAATATGACAGATGCAGCCCCAAATGGGGGCTTCTAATTGGACAAGAGCCTACTTGTATTGTAGACATACCCAATGCGGCTCCCCCAGTTTGGGTATGATGTACTGAAGGGGATAATAAAATGATTGAACTGTCATCGTTGTTGTTGTTCTTTCACCGGACTACATCATGGCGTCAAGGTGTTACGCTAGGGAGTAAAGGCGTAACGATAGGCGTTGACGGGCTTCACCGCATTTCGATGAATTAGTGTCTATTCCCAACCTCCCCACAGCGCATGCTCCATTTCGCAGGCTCCATTACCATCCCTGCCACCAATAGCGGAAGTTGACCTTTACTACGTTGCTATGACGTATACGGGAAACCAACCAACGCACGGTTCAGTTTGAATCCGGCCGAACAACTCCTTTAGTGTTGCACATGAGCGAACTACTTTTCATATGCTCTGTCCAAATAAACAGGGAAAATTATCTCCAGATAATTCTTTTTAGCGCTAGGTCAACAGATTATTATGCAGACTTGAAAAGTAATCGAAATATTCGGTAAACATCTATTTTACTATATATGATGTCACTTCCGGCGATGTGCGCGAAGGCCCCGAATCCGGTCCAAAAACCTGACTGGTGGCTGGGGTGTTATTAGACCCCCAGCGAGGTGGTTGGTCTATTCCATGAAATATCTAGAAAATCAGAGCTTCAGGGCTAATTCACCAGGGCGTTGAAGCGTTAAGCTTGGCGTTGGCAGGCGTTGCTACAAGATGACACCTCACACGACGCATTCGAACCACGGATGGTCCATCTCTGCCCCAAACACCTTCGTTCACATCCCTAATGTGGGTTTCCCATTAGTTCAACATTGTCCACTGAGCCAGTATGGCCGTATCCATACCTCCGTACAGTTTTCATAAAATTTCTCCGCTTAGTTTCTAGACCCCTCCCATCGTGTTCTACAGCTCGAAACGAAGAAAACAAGATCCCACAACCCATAGTAAAATCCACAAGAAAAAATGACCACCCGTATACCTCATACACGCATTTCCCGTATTCCTTATGGGTTAGGTGTCCGTGTTTCGCTTTTTATTTATATATTTATTATATATTTATACTTGATCGCCCTGGAGGAGCGCTTCACTTTGACCCCTCACTCGACCCAATCGGGCCACTAGAGGCCCGTCTCGGCCCCAAAACGTCTATTTCGATACCCTTTGTCTACTGCGCATGCGCAGAATGGCGTCAGTTTCACGTCACACCCATCCCGTCGGATGCTCCCTCACGTATGCTACACATTGATACCTCCCTCGGCCCAATCGGCCCACTAGGGGCCCCTCTCGGCCCCAAAACGTCCCCAAAATTTCCATACCCTTTGTCTACTGAGCATGCGCAGAATGACGCCAGTTTTACGTCACACCCCTCCCGTCGGATGCTCCTTCATGTATGCTTTACAATAATACCTCACTCGACCCCCATCGGACCACTAGGGGTCCCTCTCGTCCCCAGAACGTCCACCCAGCGCCATTTACGCATGCGCACAGTGACTTTTCAAAACAATTCAGCCAGTCGCTTCGGGAGCCCACCCATCTTGTTCTACGTGGTGAGACGTGAAAAACAAGACCCCACAACTCATACCGCAATGAACATGTGTGGGTTTCTAATTAGATTCAACATTGTCCAGTGCGCCAGTATGGGCCTATCCACACTAGCGGTAGAATGATCTGCCCTCTGGTATATATATATATATATATATATATGCTGTTTGTAGCCTATGACTCGTGGTGTAATGGATAGCGTGTTCGCCTCCAGATAAAGCGACCCGGGTTCAATTCCCGCTAGGACCCTTTCCCTTCTCCCACTGTATGGCTATGACGAGGGTTCCCCACTTGCCATTTAACATGGGCAAATAGATGGCGATATTGTCGGGGACCCTGTGCATTCCACTGATGCTTCGAAAGGGCACATAAAGGCTATATATTCTCCCGGAGATGACCGGATATTGTATTCCCGAACATTGCCGAAGATGACCGAACATTATATTCCCGGAGATTGCCGAAGATTGGCGAACATTCTCACGAAAACCCGCGTATTTGAAATCTCGGAACTTTCTCCTCGCGGAGACTTGTTCCCGGAACCGAAAGCGACCGCAGCACCGCCGGAACCGGAAACGACCGCATCACCGCGGAAGACTACATGCCCCAAAGGTTACTTCCAGTCACGTGACCGGAAGTGCCGGAACTATAGTGAACTTGACCTCTTGCGGCCCGCGCCAGCTGGTGGAAACGGACATGCAGATCACCTTTATATACTACTAGTATATTCGTCATTATGCTTAGCATCTGATAACAGTCTGCAAAAGGCAAGTCATTTGACCCCAGCATGGTTGTCAATTTAATTAATAATGATGCTGAACTGATTCTTGGTGATGTAACCAGATTCCATTCTTCAAGTGTCAATACTAACCTTCTGTCCTTAATTACGGTCTATCATCCGCTGACTGCGTATGGCTGTAGCCAACCAGACATATATGTTTCAAAACGTAGCTGTTTGGGTACTCAATATCGAGCTAAGCTTAACTCGATTATTTCAATATGAATGGTGGGAATTGTGCTTTTACTGTGAAATTTTCCTTCTTGAAATCAGGCGAAGGTGGTTACGCTGGGGAATGGGGGATCAAGTCTGATAATATGAGATGAACAGGCTCAGGTCAAGCTAAAACGATGGTAGAGAGCTAGATGTGTATTTGAGTTCCGCAAAACGCCCCGTATAAAGCGTGATCCGTACATCTGGCATTAGACGTGCAATCCCGTACTTTTGCACGAAGTATAGTAGAGTTATGTTCAAAATAAACTAGGACAAAAAGTTTCCGGTATGATGTGTTGTAGAGAGATTTCGATGTTCGCGTTTTTTAATAAAAACATATATTAAAGCAGTTGCTTTGTGGCTATTACTGCTGTTTACAGGGAATTTCCAACTACTATAATTGGGTAACTCCAGCAGATAAGCCACTCTGTATTAAAGATACTGATCTACCACGCATGAGTGATGTATATCGTGTCACTTTGATTTATATCGTGTCTTCTGTGATTTGCACAGCTCTTAATGCATTTTCCACGTGATCAGTCTGGGAAGGTACTTCAGCTCACCGATCTAAAAATCAGCTCACCAGCTCGATGATGATTGTCTTGATGTTCACTCAGTTGTACCTGCTATTAAGCTTCTGACATGGTACACTTGAATTGTGAAACTGGACTGAATATTACCTGGCACCATGCAAACTTCCGTAACACCATACCTATTTATTTGTGTTCATTTGTAAATTGAATACAGACCATGTGATATGATACGGTTGACATACAAGAACACTTTTATTCATACTGACCAATTCTGAACATTGGTTAATGTTTAGACACACGGAATCAATAACCATAAAATGTAATTATATCCATATCGTCTTTCTGGGAGAGAGCATTTTATTTCTATCAGTTTTACTGATATGGCCCCTATTTGTTGTTATCTGTTGAACTGAAAAAAAACAACAACAAACAAATGCTGACACAACGTTACTCTGCGAATAGTGCGGAGTAGTCGAAAATTAAGTTTTAGACAATATTTAAGATGGATATAAATCTTTAATTACATATACACTCATCTTTCAGAGGGTTCATTTTTTGTTCAATTGACACGTGAATATTATCGCCAGGCACAGGCGGTGTGGGCGGTGGTACTAGTGTGAAGTATCGAAATATGGGGTCTCTATACATAACCCCATGCTTTATATAAAATTACACCAAGGTGTGAAACGCACTTTGGGTAAAACGAGAAATAAACGATTTACCTCCAACAAAATACATCAGCATATTCTACAAGTGTCACTCTATATATTCCCGTCGTCAAATTAGTAAATTTGTGCAATTTTATTTCCTTTGCCGGGCGATTCAAAATCCAACGTCACTGTCCGTCCATTCCGGCTCACCTAGATTATGGCGGTTTCTTTCTCAATTCTGATTGGTCTCTCTGCTGAGTCTGCCATAGTTGAATGGGTATTCCATATAAGGTTGGCCGGAGGCGTGTCGCGACATTCGCGACTGACCAATCAGAATTCAGAAAGAATCCCGCCATAATCTCGGTGAGCCGGATCGGACGGACAGTGATGTTGGATTTTGAATCGCCCGGCAAAGGTATAAAATTGCACAAATTTACTAATTTGACAACGGGAATATATAGAGTGACACTTGTAGAATATGCTGATATATTTTGTTTGGAGGTGAACCGTTTATTTCTCGTTTCACCCAAAGTGCGTTTCACACCTTGGTGTAGTTTTATATAAAGCATGAGGTTATGTATAGAGACCCCATATTTCGACACTTCACCCTAGTACCACCGCCCACACCCCTCAAAACTCTTGATTTGAGGGCCTGTGCTCCAAGTGACATCATATACAACTGGGATACAAAACCACCTTTGATAATAATAAACACTACGCAAAATTCTGAACTGTATATGATAATGTTTAGAAAGATTGGATGATTTCATAAGTAAATTACGACGATTGAAGTGCACAAACTACTTTCTCTGGAAAGGAATATTTTTTTCAAGTTGATATTTGGATACGGCCCCTGAATGATGTCATACATTGAGATACAAAACTAAATCCTGATTGTATATAACTCTGGCATAAATACTAAATACAATATAATAAATTTCAGACAGTTAGGGCTATTCGCAAGAAAGATATGTCAGATTAATAACACATACCCCCTTTTTCAATTGAGTGATTTTTTATTTTGTTCAAATAACATTTGAGTTTTACCCCCAGTTGTACCATAAGATTCGAATACAACTACGACAGTAGTATAGAAAGGCTATAATGTCGCTTATTTTGCCGGGGAAGGTAACTCTTGCATTCGACAGGGGGCGCCACCAGCTCAAGAGACCAAAAACTACCTCCAACACAGAAGATTTCCAATGGGGAGGTAACTCTTGATGCACTTTTGTGACTTTTGGCAAATTCCGGGTTATCTTCCCTGATTCGAACATTTGCATATTAAATCTATACGGGGAATGCCTGTATGGGGTATACGGATGCGGTCTGGCGGTGATGCGGTCTGCCTCCGCAGAGAAAAAGTAGTCCCCAGACTTCAAATACGCTGCCTTGTCCGATTGGGTCGTATGAGGTATCAATGTGAAGCATTCGTCAAGGCGCATCTGATGGGCTGGGTGTGGGGTTGAAATATCGTCATTCTACGCATGCGCGGTAGACAAAGGGTACGGTAATAGACGTTTTGGGGCCTGGGTGGGCCACTAGTGGCCCTATGGAGTCATATGAGGTATTAATGTCAAGCATTCGTGAAGGAGCATCCGACGGGGTGGGTGTGGGGTTGAAATAGCGTCATTCTGCGCATGCGCAGTAGAAAAAGTGTATGGAAATAGACGTTTTGGGATCTAGGGGAGCCCCTAATGGGCCGATGGAGTCGTATGAGGTATCAATGTGAAGAATATGTGAGGGGGCATCCGCCTGGACTAGTCTCTCGGCCGTTGTCAACATTCTGCGCATGCGCAAACAGGGAATTGTGGGAAAAGGGTATGGAAATAGACGTTTTGGGGTCTTGGTGGTCCATTATTGGTCCTATGGAGTCGTATGAGGTATCAATGTGAATCATTCGTGAAGGAGCATCCGACGGGGTGAGTGAGACGTGGAACTGACGTCATTCTGCGCATGCGCAGTAGACAAAGTGAATGAAAATAGACGTTGTGGGGTCTAGGTGGGTCCCTAGTGGTCCGATGGAGTCGAGTGAGGTATCAATGTAAAGCAGTCGTGAGGGAGCATCCGCCTGGACTAGTGGGTTGTCCGTATTCAATGTTCTGCGCATGCGCAGACAGGGAATTGTGAGAAAAGGGCATTGAAAGGAACGTTTTGGGATCGACATAGGCCACTAGTGGTTTGATGGGGTCGAGTGAGGTATCGTTGTGAAGCAGCCGTGAGGGAGCATCCGACTGGGTGGATGTGACGTAAAACTGACGTCATTCTACGCATGCGCAGTAGACCAAGTGTATGGAAATAGACATTTTGGGGCCGACATAGGCCACTATTGGTCCGATGGAGTCGTATGAGATCTTATTTTGAAGCTATCGTGAAGGAGCATCCGACTGGGCTAATGTGTCGTCCATGTCCAATAGTCTGCGCATGCGCAGTCTGGTCGTAGTATAGAAAGCAGGCATTTGTGGTTTGGTGGTGTGGGTTTTGCGCAGGTGTGTGGCGTCACTTCCGGTTGCACTAAAACTACCTCCAAACACAGAAGAGTTCCAATTTTTCCTTAGACCGTATGCGTGTACTTTCAACATCCGGGTTTCTCACCGCATGTATGGAATGCATGTACTGTAAAATCCGCCACCTCTTCAACATCCGGGACCTTTTCAACATCCGGGTACTCTTCAACATCCGGGGTTTCCTCCCGACCCGGCCGCACGCCTGCACGGGTTTTCCCCAGCTGCACGTCTGCGCGGGCTATCCGGCCGCACGCCTGCGCGGTGCAATGTCCGGCCCTCTCCGGGCCTAGCCTTTATTCATTCTTCCGAAGCATCCATGTATAGTGGAGGGTCTCCGACAATATTACCATCTATTTACCTATGTTAAATGGCCAGTGGGGAACCCTCAGTTTTCCACAGAACCGTATTGGCACGAAAAAATACATGAAACCATGGAACTTATAGTAGTAAACTTAATCTGTAGGTGTTGGACGAGTCTCCACTCGCCGTCTTCCTGGTCTTTACCCAAACCTCGAACCTCTATAGTTTTTTCACTCCAACTGTTGCTCTTGTGACTTGCAACTCCTCGTCAAAATTTTTGTGCTGGAATGCCCACTCTTAACCTAGACCAAAACATGTACTTGATCTGTGGACTGATTTCATTGGCTCTCTATTTTACTGCAGTGCTCTTGCATTGTTTTCTGGGCATTCATGGGTTACATTTCATCCCATCCTAGGCCACCGATTGGCTATTTTTCTCAACTCATTCATTGATTGAATCCCACATTCAAGCATCGGGCATCCATGCTCACATAGAAAACACACAAGACAGGGTATTGAGATCTCATTTTTTATTCAGTGAACAACACCAACGCGAGAACAACCACGTGAAAAAAACTGAAGCCCAGAACAGGGGGCTTTATGTGAAAACACTTAAGCCCAGAACGGGACTTGTACATTGAAATGAACGGCAACCCAGTCATATACGAGTACATCTCGGTCCTCGGCCTTGGGGTACTCGTCAAACATGTGGACGATCGTCTGCACGGAATGTCTCCGACATCGATGGTACAAGTAAAACAAGCAATATTGTCCGCACACACTACTGGTCAGGCTTTGCAACGTTCCAACACCACGTCTCTGTGCCTTGATCCATGAAGTCTGTTAAATGGGGGTGGAGGGGTGGTAGGCCGTACGGGTCAAAGCATTCGCCCTGCTCCTCTGTCAAGTACACGGCCACACAATGTTTACTCGATCGAGTACGAGGGTCTGTATTCAAGACGTAAGCAGCACGATACACACGGTCTAATGGGAACACATCTCGGGCAAACACCCCTTGAAAGACCATGGGTGTCCCTGGGTCATTCTCCAGCACGGTGGTTATCTGGTCGGTATCCATGTCAGGTGGCAAAGTCACACAGGACGTTACGGCTTTTATCGATTTGAATAAAGTTGTCAAACTTAGCGTAGCAAATCACATTGATGGTTCGCGGTAAAGGTGTCCCGAAATGCAGTTCCAAGCGTAAGTTGGCTTTCTTGACGAGACTCAGTTGATGATCGTTGTCTAAGATGGAGGTCAGATCGAAACAGAACAATGTGTATCCTTTGCCGAAATCGTCTCTACTGATTATATTTCCCTCGTCTTGGTTGATTTGGCCAGTTGCTGTGAAGAGGTTCAGATAGCTCCGGATGTAACTGGCCGTTCCGAAGTTAGGTTGTAAGGGCCGTGCCGGTACCTGTTGGTCATCCACATGCAGAGCCACGAAATTGATGTTGAACGCTTTTAGGTTGAACGGATTCCTCGAAATAGCCCCATTATAACTGACGTTCTCAACACAGGCTAGGGTTAAACGCTTGGGCAAGTCTCCCAGGAACAGATTTTCTTGATTGACAGTCATGTTCCCTTTAGGGACGGAAAAGACCTTGGTCTGTACTCGTCGAATCGGGTACTGAGCTGGGGGTTTTTCTCCAAGGCTCTGATGTGCCCTAACTGTACACCTGGGCTAGGTTTCACTTTGCGTACAAACAGACTGGCCTCTTGGAGAACAATGTTATACTCGATGACATCATTCGGGGCAATCAAGGCAAACGCAGGCGTTGCGCGCACTAGTCGTATTTTGACAGATACTCCATTCAAGGGGTATCGGTCCTGCATGAATAAGTCCGCATGCAGACGTCCCATCATATCGACCGAGTGACTCTCTGCTGTGAAATCCATTCTCTCCGTATAGCCGTCATTATCGGGACTCGCTTCCATCTTGCCTGGGGTATCTCGGTAGAACAACGGGGCTGTCAAATACGACGTTTTAGCGTCACGCCCGTAGGATAACAGTGTTTCGATGTAGGCTCGGAAAGCTACCCCCGGCCTGTTGGGCATAATAGTCCATATAACTGTGTGCATCACACTCGTAAGGCACCTTCATTATGCAAAGTGAACCGCTCGGACTTGACGGAAATGAAGTGTCAGCACCACTTTCCCACGCTCGAATGCAATCGGTTCTTCAAAATTTCTGCTTTTTCGCAATGAAAAGTGGGCAAATACTATTTTATTTTACATTACATTAATATTTACTAATTTATCATGTAGTGTTTGCGGAGAAATTGCAAAAATAAAAATTTCGGAAAATCTGACCGAAAAATCGACCAAAAAATGCCGTTTTTGGAAATGACGTCATTGTGACGTCATCAAAGCGGCCATCTTGGATTTTTTTTACATTTTCTGATAGAGCTTGACCCAAGGGTATAGTGTGATAAGTTTCAGCCCCCTAGCTCAAGGGGTAAGAAAAATATTTAGTGGGGGTGGGCCATTTCGGCCTCCCCCCCCCCCCAGGCCTGGACAGGTCCCAAAAAGCCCAGCCAGATAGGGTTAATACTTCTCCCAGCCCTTGGGCGCTAGTCGTCGTGATGGTCGCGGTGAGTTAGATCTTGATGGACGTAGTTTCAGGGGGTGGCGTGGTAAATGGAGTGAAAGAGTAGGTGCCCGTCGTTGTGGTGTTTTTTGGGGGGGGGTGACTCCGGTTCCCACTCGGCTTCCCAAGAATGTTGTGGAGTCTGTCGTTGTACGTGCACCGGCGATTCACGCTGCATCCAGGCCCAGCGCTGGGAGTTCCCCACCAATTCATGTCTTTCAATCATTGAGCGAAGACCTCCCATCCTTGAGGATCCGTGTGCGACCTGCGTTGACGCATCAGGTCTTTCACTAAACCCGTCATGTGGGTACCGGGGACCACCTGATTCTGTACCAGGAGTTCACCTTTATCATTCCAAGTCAACTTAGGATTCTGTTTCATCCGTTGTAATACCAGGCCAGCTTCTTTCTTGAACGATGTAGGTACACTCTTCAGGACTTCGTCTTCGACCCACTGTGGGGCTGTGGGTGGTACCCCTGGTAATTGGGGGCTGTTGGAGCGGTGCTGACATCGGTGGTGTGTCGCGTGGTGGTGGTGGTGGTGCTGCTGCTGGGGTAGAGAGGGTTTTGTATTGATCCATGAACGTCATGTACCGCTGAAGCGTTTCATTGTACTGTTGTACTTTCTCACTGTCGCTTAACGCCGGTCGTTGTAAGATCTGACGCATCTCTTCATCGAGTGTGTTTATCGTCTTCACCGTAGAGGGTACGGGGTACGGTGATTGGAGGTTTTGAAGGAGCCGAGGTTCGACGAGGACCATTTTTTTCGTGTGGTTCATTGTCGGCCGAACAGCCGAACAATACTGGACCCAACACGGAAGCAGCCAACGGTGCTAAAATGGCCCCGAGAAAGCTGCCTTTCTGTAACACCTTTTTCTTTTGTGTTTGAGAGACTCGCTTCTGGATTAAGGTTCGCAGAACTGTCTTATGCTTGGCAAACTTCGCCTTCTGAGCCGGAGTCAGTGGTACGTTGCCTTTTAAGATATTGAGTCCAATCTCACACAGACAGCACACGAGAGCAGGGTCTGCGCCACGTACAATGGTTCGGACCAACTCGGGTGGGGCCGTCTTCAATACACGGAGCGTCGGAGCGTGCTTCCGTACTCGAGCAGACATCATGTACAACTAATGCTAGAACCCACAACCCTGCCCTTTTTATCTACCTACCTCGTGAATATTGAACAGAGACAAAAGTCAACCATGCTGTGGTATTAATTCTTTTATTATCCCCAACATCAAAATGTGTTTACATTATTTTTGCATGTACACGTGGTGGGTCTCTCCGGGAAAGATACCGGTCCGTAGTCGAAGGTAGTCGGGGGTGGCTTGCTTCAGGTCGAAGAGCATATACCCGTGCTGAGGGGTTGTCGCATCTTTAAAGGCTTCCAACGCAAACGGTGTGCGGCCGGGATACATCTGTCTCGCCAGGTGCAGCAGTTGAGTGGTATCTCTCGGGTTTTGAAGACCACCAGGTAGTGGGCATTTAAGCTGATGTTCCGATGTTCTTTGTTTTTACTGAACAGATTCTGCACAATGTAGATGATGCTGAGACGTCGATGATGGCTGCCTTTGGTAAAGGGTTGGTGACCCGCGCATCCGTCTCCGCCATGAGATGATCCAGAACCACCAAGTTGTCCTGTTCCAAATCGGTCAGGTTGGGTAGCCCTTCCACGAAGGTGATGTATGGCATTGCTGCATACGCAGCCTACCATTCTCCGTAACACCACACGGCTCGGGCAATGGGTGGAGTAATCATGCTGTCGGCGTGTTCGAGAAGCTTCCTGACGAAGTGCGTTTCGTCGGAACCCGTCGGTCCTGCGATGACGCAGGTGAAGGGATGTTGCCACCGGGGGTCCATGGTTGGAGGTGTATCCGCTGTCGTGGTAACCCACTCTTGTAAATTTGGTACGAGTGAACTGGGATCGTCGGTGCGTCAAGCTTTGGTACCGTTGTCGATGGGCGTTCACTGTGAGTGATGAAATCCGGTGGATTTTCAGACGTAGTGGGTGCACTTGGTGTAGGTGCTGACGCTATACTCGGTGTAGTCTGTACACGGGATGTGGTGGTGGTGATGACTGGGCTCGTTTCGATGACGGGGTTGACTGGTGCTATCTGTAGACTGGTTTGACTGCCACTCTCACGCCTGATGTCTTTGGTGGGATGAGTAGAGTGCTGCGATAGGCTACGTCGTAAAACACACCTCCGTACAACACACTCAGCAGGGTTAGCAATATCAATACAAAGCCCACTTGTGCTTTGCGCGTTTTGGGAGACGCTTTGTTCAGAGGAGTTTGCACTGTGTTCATGGTCGAACGTGGAATGAAGGATGACGGCGGTGGTGTCTGGTTTTATAGTCGTTTCACCTGGTTGGCCGCGACCCACGAATTGAAGGAACTTGGCCAGCCTTGCCATTTGACGAAATGAAACAGTTTGCCACGTCGACGTTCGGTTTTCATCGGGCCTTACAGACTAGTCTTTTGTGTTAATTGCCGTCATTTACATCTGACGACGATACAGCTCACCAATCTCCAATGTACGAGTTGTCACAGCGAAACAGCTCACCAATTACCAATATACGAGTTGTCAGAGCATTTCCATCATAGCTCTCTAGATTTGTATCTAATACCGCTTATGCCGGTGCTAGGGGCCGTGTGGGCATTATACATGCGGCATTTGAATGTCCTGTTGAACCTTTCCACAACTGAAGCCTTGGTCTCGTCGTAGGTGTGATAGAAGAAGACATCTGTTTCTTGAGAAAGGCTTGGAACGATCTGTTGAGGAATTCGGTTTGCAAATACAAGGGTTTGCACCCGGTCTTGAAGATGTCCTTGAACGCCGCTATGAGATTCGCCCTCGTTTTCGTCCGGATGGGTACCACCCACGCATAATTTGACAGGATATCGATGCACGTCAAAATATACCGATTCCCATCGTTATGTTTGGCAAAGGCGCTCATATTGACCAAATCCGCTTGCCATTGGGCATCTAGTCCTCCCACGATGACCCGGTTCCGTAGAAAATGGCGACGGGCAGCTCGATGTAAGGTATAGGTGTCTTGTTTTTTTAACCAATCTCGGTCTTGGGCACGTTGTATCCCCTGGGGTTTGGCCGCTCGATAGAGAGTCGACAATGCACTATAGGCCGCCGGACTGTCGGGACTGTAGTATAAGTTATCCAACACCTTCTCCCAGCGCTTCATGGTGACAAAATTATAATGGACCCGGGGAGTGTGGTTTATTTATAACGAGGTCTGATGTTCGGGTTCTACCACCGTTGTATATATCCTAGGTTGATTGAATCTAGCCGGATAATCAATGGCATCGTCGTCTGGCTCCGCTTCATTGCTAGGTTTGATCATTTTTTCATTGGGGTTCACATTGTCCATGGTAAATGACCAATCCAACTCGTCTGATGACCGCTCTTCCTCCGTAAGCACTTGATCCACATCTACCACGGCATCTTCCAATGCAGACCATAGAACTGGGTGAAGGGTAAAATGCACTGTACCCCCATCTAGTCGAGCCAATTGAGCAAGGAAGGGGCCGCGTCGGACGTACACATCGTGACACAAGTGGTTGAGGTCGCCATCCAGTTCACCAGACAACACCCGTTTGAATTTGATCCAGCCCTCCCGGGACAGACGAATGTGAGCCGGGCACGGTTGTGTAGGGTCCGCATCACAGATGTCTCCCACCTCCTCCATGATATCGATCTTATCCGCATAGACTTGCAGGAAGACCTCGGGTGTCAAGCTAAGAAACGCTCGTTTTTATAGGGATAAAAAGTTCATGACGTCAGAACATGGTGCATTATGGGTTTGCAACATGAAACGTACACCCCATATTATCCTTGAATATCTGGCGCTGGGGTCACAGTTCCTTTGTGGATGCTTTCATTTGGGTTCCGATACCGTACCGGCCTGCGTTGTATGGATGCAATTGTCACTGGGCTGACTGAGTCTAGCCGGATAATCAATGGCATCGTCGTCTGGTTCATTGCTAGAAATTTGTTCATTGGGTTCTGTTGCCGCTTCAGTCAGGGCACGAGCCCACCCCAACTGATCAGCTGACCGCTCGTCCGGTGTAATTACAACACATATAAGGGAAGTGGGAAGAGGTGCCGACATACTGACTGCGTCACATGACTTCACAGAATAATCTTCTGGTTAACCTATCTAAAGCACATACCAAGAATCTAACGATTCGTGATATGTGTTGTATCTCAGATACGCTTTTATTGTACCTGTTCATGTGGCAACTTGGATGATATGACCACACGGCCCCTAGCACCGGCATAAGCGGTATTAGATACAAATCTAGAGAGTTGGCGATGGAAATGCTCTGACAACTCGTATACTGGTGACCAGAGCTGTTTCGCTGTGACAACTCGTACATTGGAGATTGCGAGCTGTATCGTCGTCAGATGTAATGACGGCATTTAACATGGGGTAAAGACCAGTCTGTAAGGCCCGATGTTCCAGCATCAACTTCCCACAAATGCCAACATATCAAAGACCAAAAAGGTCTGTACAGGGTGCCTCGGGGACGAAACGTCCACCAGCAGAATCTCACATATACAGGTAAAAAATTGGCAACACATATAAGGGAAGTGTGGGAAGAGGTGCTGACATACTGACTGCGTCACATGACTTCACAGAATAATCTTCTGGTTAACCTATCTAAAGCACACCAAGAATCTAACGACTGTGATATGTGTTGTATCTCAGGTACGCTTTATTGTACCTGTTCATGTGGCAACTTGGATGATATGACCACACGGCCCCTAGCACCGGCATAAGCGGTATTAGATACAAATCTAGAGAGCTATATGATGGAAATGCTCTGACAACTCGTATACTGTAATTGGTGAGCTGTTTCGCTGTGACAACTCGTACATTGGAGATTGGTGAGCTGTATCGTCGTCAGATGTAAATGACGGCATTTAACGCAAAAGACTAGTCTGTAAGCCCCGATGTCGACCCAGCACCAACTTCCCACAAATGCCAACATATATCAAAGACCAAAAGGTCTGTACAGGGGGCGGGCCTCGGGGACGAAACGTCCACCAGCAGAATCTCGCCATATACAGGAAAAAAATTACAACACATATAAGGGAAGTAGGAAGAGGTGCCGACATACTAACTGCGTCACATGACTTCACAGAATAGTCCTTTGGTTAACCTATTCTAAATCACATACCAAGAATCTGACGATTCGTGATATGTGTTGTATCTCAGGTACGCTTTTATTGTACCTGTTCATGTGGCAACTTGATGACATGACCACACGGCCC
>JAVTVY010034272.1:0-14746 GCA_036873755.1 Hanleya hanleyi
CCTAACTGTATACAATTATCACAACAAAACTCCCAATCGATTGAAAGGATAATGAAATATCAAAGCAAAATTCATTCATTTGAATTTTGAGAACAATAATAAGGTGTAGCTAACGTCATTCTGTCAAATGATGTTAGCAACAGGTTTGGTGTTCTAAATCCATTAAACATTTCAACTTTATTTGAATCCTTTGGGATATTCAAATTACTCATTTCCTTGGACATTTTGAAATCCACTGCCTGTCACAGGTGTGCTTTGAAATCTAAGAGGATGACATTAAATGAAAATGACGTTAGCAACACAACTGATGTTAGCAACATTTTTCCTGGTCCTCAAAAGTATGTTTACTCATCACAAGATTTGGTATTTTTTGTTGTATCAGCTTTTTCGCAATTTGCACTCTTATCCCTACCATTTTTAAGACCCTATGTAAGTTTTTTAGACTACAAAACAGTGTTTGAATTTCCCTAACGTCATCTACCTCGACAGATGTGACGTTAGCAACAGTTTTATTTCACTTTCATAACTTATTATTCCCATCTGCCCTAATATTTTTTCTAGCTTGATGAGTCAGAAGTGGTCAGTTAATGAAAAGTATGTAAGGGTTATATCTGATTCATTTTTATATTTGGAGGTCATCATCATTTCAAATGTTGCTAACGTCATTTCTGATATGACAGATGAAATAATGACAGATTTTGGTACCCTTTATAATAGAATATGCCAATTGTTAACCAAATTACAACCAGTTATTGATGTTGGTGATAAAGGGCAATATTGTAATTACCCACAAAAAAACATGCCAGTGCACATCTGCAATTTACTAAGCATCTTCCATGTAAGTTTCAAAGTTTTCCATCAAATACTAACTGATATATGGGCTGGACAATCATAAATTGACATTTGACAAAGGGCACTAATTCAGGGGAAGATCATTGAAACCTGCAAAAAAAAAAAAAAAAAAAAAAAAAAAACTGACAGTGTACATCTGCAGCGTACTAAGCATCTTCACATAATTTTTGCAGTTGTTTATTAAATAATAGTTGAGATATCATCTGGACAAATTTGGCCACACAAATGGACACACAGACAAAGAAATTTTACTTTATGCCCCCCTCTAATTCATTTGGGGTTTTTTTCTGTGGATAGGTGCCATATGGCAGAGGAGTGTAAAGAATAGACACTCATCAGGCAAGATCCATTTTCGGATTAATTCATCTCTGTTTAATACACATATAAAAAAGATCTGTAACCTTACAGCATAAGAAAGAAGATTGATGTATTCACGGGACTATCATTTTCACGAAAATAGCCAAAGTTAGTCCAGCACAAATAATTTACAGTAATACCCAGGGCTACACAGACCTATGATATCCACAGGTTTGCTGAGGAAATCAAGTCCATTAAAATTGTTTGGCAATATATCAACATTATTCTGAACATCTTTTATATACAATAAAAGTGAAGTCACCATGTACAGAACAGCTTACGGAAATTACAAATGAAAAATTGTCAACCCACGAAAAGCAAGTCAAAATGTACACATACCCGTATATGAACATGTTTCGGTTAAACTTCCCAAATGTTTCCAAATATATATCACGAGCATATTGATCAACTAGGCAGAAATAGGAATTACGTAGGGCTTGGGACAAAACAGCATAATGCAAAAGCTACAGTACACATCAACAAATATTGGTACAAACAGTCACTTATAAACTTTTCAAGACTTTGACATGCTTTGTTATTAATAGTTAGTTGAAATTGTAAATTTCATTTATCCTTTCATCAATTCATAGCAGCTTGCACAAATTATACGTGTCTGTATGTACAACCGTTTTCACCATCTATCACAAATTCTGAGTATTTCTTATTAATCTTTGGCCATATTGCCTGAATGGAATTTAGTATAATGCAAACGGAAAACAATTCTGGCGAACAGGGTCAAATTGGTTATCCGGTAATTTAGAAGTTCCCATTTGACTGTCTGTGAAGGCCGCGATATCCTCCGTAAGGTAAAATGTCACATTACCCTGTCATAGGTCACCAAGGACTGTTGACGGATGAGCACGATAGGCAGTGTTTAAATCAGCGTGGAGTAGTTACTCGTCACCTCTGTTTGACACTGTTCGAGATGAATTGATTCCTTTCCCTGATGGACAGTGGAATTGCAGCCACCTGGAGACCCCTTCGAGCAACACAGACGCATTTTGGGTTTCTCTTCGATTCGTATACATCTTAGGCAGGCTTCCCTTAAGACAGGCTCCATGATCCCGTACACTAATGGGTTGGCACTATTGGCTATAGCATAGAGCACCGTTATGCCCACATAGAAGTCCGGACTTAGACTCATTTTATGGTCCACTGCCCGTGTTATTCCATAGGGCAGGTAGCCTACCATAATTACAAGGAACACCATCCCGAACATCTTGGTTATCCGAATCTCCCGGGACAGCCAGTTACGGCTGCTCGGGCGAACTCTCATCGCAGACGTGTGTACCTTAACGAATATCGCCACGTAACAGATTATCAAAACTAGCGATGGGATTATCATCAACACAATACTTATGAGCATGGTGAACAAGCCCAACTCCTTCTTTACAACGCAGCGCAACAGTTTTGGTTCGTAATGGACCATGTGTCCAAGATCGGGATGAATGAGAAATAATAACGGCACAATTCGGGTGGCGGAGAGCACAACGATCATATAGGCTTTCTTGGAGACGAGTTGATACCAGGGATGTAGGATAACTACGATGAACCTGTGAATGGCTATGAGACTGGTATGCCACAATGAACATCCCATGAGTATGTAAGTGAAGTGGACAGCCAGTTCGCACATGACCAGCCCAGAGTTCCATCCGCCCTGGATGTACGTGACGAGCACAGGCACGTTATTAAGACCCAGGTTCATGATGTCATTGATACAAAGGCTGACGATGAAAATGTTGATGATATTACCTAGACTTTTCTTCTGCACAAGAAATGTCACCACGTAGATGTTCCCTAAGAGGCCACTGGCCAGTGCAATCGACATCACTGCCGATCCAATCTGGAGGGCCAGGGGCGACGGCCCTCCAACATCACCGAGATGGCTGCTGTTCGACCACACTCTGTGCAGAGCCGAGACGTTACTGCTGTGCATCGTTATTAAAATGATGACTCGAAGTGTAATCAATCCATTGAAACAGCTCTCAAACAAGTTTGCACAGATTGTTCAAAGCGGAAAAATCCTTTTAATAATATTTCCTCTGAAAATTAATTCCACAAATGTTTTTTGCAGCCAGGAATCCTTGTGGTATTTCAGGACATCCAACAAGACTGCGTAGTTCAGCAGATGTCAGCACCTCTGTGTTATTTTTGGTGATGCGGATTACGGCACCTGAACCTGGCTCATCTCTATAATACTGATAGTAACAGTTGACACTGACAGTTGTTCCAGACCCTTTTAGCACGAATAACACCAAGAAGTTGTCAGCGAGTTGTTAAAATATCAACAAGTACCTGTAGTCTCAACATCTTCATAGACATGCAGGCACATATCATCACTTCCTCAACAATAGGCTTGAAATAAACACTTCCTCTTACACTTTGCCATCCAGCCCAATTTCACATGCATCCATGCCATAACAGCAGGAACCTCAACACTTTATCTGTGGGATTGTAGATTAGGCCAATGGTGCTGGCATAAAAACAGCACATTCCATCAGAAACCATTTGTCACAGCGAGTACGTGACTCCAACACAGCAGGATTACAGCCAGCAAGTTCTATATCAAATCTGACGTTTCTGAGAGAGCTGTCGCCCAGAGATTGGAGAGTGGGTCTAAGGCTTGGTAACAATCTTATCCTGCAGCCAGTTATTTATTTACGACACTTTTGAGAACTCGTCTTAGACCAGGTAAGCTTGGCCGCTGGCCTCTCCCTCTGAACACATCTGTCTCCTGCAGCATACTCACAACTACATGCAAGAATAAAAATGCAAAAACGTATAGTTCTATCACCCTGGTTTGACCCATTTTTTCTGGAGGGGAGTCAGGCATCAGATAAATGCTGTCAATGGTGAGCTGCGACAACCTGCACACTGTTCTGTGCCAATCTCATGTAACTGTTCTCCCTTGCACTGCCTCATCAATGGAACAGTCCATCTAAAAGGTGGGAATAGATTTGTGACAGGCCACTGAGAGGCAGTCTGAGCGCTATCACTCGACCATTGGTGCAAGCTCGGAGGCCACCACGAAGGAGGAAAATTGATCTCCAATATTTTCTAACTAAATAAAATCTCCCTGAGGAATAAGGGAGTTATCTTCGATGCGACCAATACCGATGTTTCAGTTAATGTGTCCAAGGCATGTTGGGAGTAACACGGGCAGGAACACGATTGCTCTAATTGAAGATAACGCTCATACTTCCTTATCGGACATGACAACAGCATAACCCTCCTTTTATACACAACTTAGAACCTCATTAGAACACGATATTTCTCTAATTCAATTTTCTCGGCAATCAGCACCCAAAACTCCTGTGGTCTGAACCAAACTAGCATCAAATTTGACAGCATATGATCGATACAAGATTAGCCACTTCGGAAACTTGATACTTTGCACCTCAAATCAGATTAGCCCTAAAGTCTATTTGTATGAACCAGAAACTATAAACTCCTACGTACCTTTAGTAATTCAATTTTTCACCAATTATATCAGTACATCTTTATATACTTAATGCTAACCAATATGATTATGAGGATCAGAATTCTATAGTGAAAGGCACTTTGTTCTTCTTTTTAATCACCCTTATAAATGTACATAAATTCATCAATTACAGGTCTCAAATGCATTTAACGGTAATGCTTTTCTTTCGATATCATCATCAACTGATGGTTGTTAGTAATGATGATGCAATAATGATACGTTTCGGCAAAAAGTTTCAATAAAAGCTATAGCTGTTATACATGCATAACCTTGTGTCAAGTTTAACCGAGTATACCTAGCGACTTTTTAATAATATATTCTGTGAAAACAGAAGTTGTAACAGGTGCCGCAGTCTCAGTGCCTCCAGACATCTATATATCAAGACTAATAAGTTGATTACATGCATCGCTTAAGATAGCGAAAAAGAGTTTTCAATTTACACTGCATTAGGTAGCACATGAGATAGCAAACACAGCCAGTACTGAGTCAATATATGGAGGAGAGAGGAAATTTAGAGCTTGAGATAAGAGGGCACTATGATCAATAGATCCATCTGTTGTATCTACAGCAGATAGATATTACAGAGCCCAGTATCATAGGATACAGACCCTTTAATGGATCGGAGAACTGAAGCAAAGCTGTCCAAACAAGTTAAACCTCAGCTCGCAGGATTTATAGGTTGTACATCAATTGAGCAGACTGAAGAAATATCTCATTTACAGCTACTAGAGAGAACAGTTTTATAGCTAAAATAACATTTAATTGTTTAATACAAAAAAAAACAACAACACTTTCCCCCCTTTTTATCACGAGAACCATACATGTATTTCTAGCGACACTACAGGGCAAGCAATTTTCTGAAACGATTCAATTGGCAATGAATTTTGTACAAGGAAGAGATATGTTGGTAAAGACCATGGATAGCCATTACAAAGTTTATATAAATTAAATGATGTACATGTAATTAAATGTTGATTATGACAAAGATTTTGCATCTTGTAGTGAAACATGTATTATTGGTCATTATTTTTCGATACCCAGTCATTGAAATTTTCATTTTCATGGCCATTAAATTCAATTGAAACTGAACTGATTTCCATTAATATTCAAGAAACAATTAAAATATAAGAAATTATTTAATGACCTTGAAAATAAATACAAAATTTGATGGGAATTTATCTTCTGATAGCAGCATATAGCCTTTAATGATCACGAATAGAACAATGTATCAGACTAAAATATTCCAAATATCATTTATGGCCATAAAAATATAGTTCAAACATTATTCATGGCCAATTTAATAACCAATAAATAATTTTTATATCCATGGGCAATATAATCTCAAAAATAGCACATGTGATTTCGAAATAACTGGATGGCAGTAGAAATGTACTTAATAATAAGTTTTCAATGGAATTTTAATAGGTTTTTAACGGTAGTTTAATGAATTTTAGTTAATGGCTTTGTAATTTACAAATGATGGGTTAATTGATACTGTCCAGTTGTTAGATGCAGCGTTCTCAGAGAAAAGCAGCCTCAATTTTCATCAATCTTAAACCTTCCTGTTGTCTCTTGTTTATTAGGCAATGAACTTTCATGAAAGAGGGGTAGAAGAGGGCTTAAATGTAACATTTCCTATATGAAATATGAGCAAGGCTATCCCATCCTCCCTCGAATTTCACCTGAAATTCTGGTCAGGGTCCATATTCAGTATTCATTCAGGGTCTTCATAACATATTGCTTTCTGTTGGCTTAGTATCAATGTTACAAAGTCCCAGCTGGTGAAGAGTCACCTTTGATTATATGGATTAGTATGGACCACATAGGCACTTATCATCATGTACTAGCTACCTCCAAAACATTGCAGTCTCTTGTTTTGATGAGGAGTGAACAGTCTCCCTCTCCACTCACCTAATTTCCCTCCACTGAGTGCGCGAGTAAATAGGATTTAATGTTGCTTTCAACACTATTTCAGTCATATCACAAGGTTTGGTTCCTATATTCCTTTTCAAACCCAGAAACCACACAGGTAAGGTCCTATTGCTTTTAACTCCCGAGACCCCACAGAAGAGATCCTATTCCTTTCACACCCTGGAACCCCTGGGATGCCCCAGTTAGTCGCCTCTTTCGATAGGCTCTCTGAGGGGCTGAGGCCTATTCTTACATGTACCATGACCTGGAGTGTGCATGACGACACCCCAGGTCAATCCCCAGGAGCCCCACCGGGCTAATAATTTCCCTCAAGGAGGGTTACTAATCACTCAATGGGAAAATGAGAATGTATGGAGTAATTCCGAGTGATTGCTCTTGTAACACAGAATCTAAGAGTGTGATCAACAGCTTTCACAAATCTACGAACATGAGAGATTATTGCATTGATGATCTGGAGGAGTTGGAAAATTTACATGTAAGTCCACCCATGATCGAAGTATTACAGTACTGATCGTAGTTTCACATTTATATACATGTATTCACGACCATTTCCTCGCATTCTCCACTGTTAATCTCACGAGAGTTTGACCTCATTTGGATGTGAGAAGTCATGCAGCCTTAATTGTTTTAGCGACTATCTTCTCTGAGAATGCGGACTGAATCAGACCAGAGGATCATGCACCTCTCGGTGCCAGCTGCTGCTGACTGTGTATATTTAAATAACCATTATCAGGTTGGTCCACGCCTGGGGAGGAACAGTTCATCAGCTTTTTTGATCTGACTCGAGTGATCTGCTTTATTGAGCTGTTATCAACTAAAACAGCATTTGACACATAACTAAGTTAGGTATAGACTCACCCCATTATAACCCAATACAGAGATGGAGACAAGTAGCATCCTTGCTCTCTGGATTACCCCCGAGGTATCATTCCAAGGCTGCTGTTGACTCGGCCAGTACGGTAAACCCATTACTAATTCAATCCCTTATCAGAATCGTTTGGGGACAAAATTCAATCGGTGATTCTAGTATTAAATCTGATCATCATCTAAACTCATTGAAATAAAGAAATAATGGATTGTATGTACGCACGATTATTAACCATTTTGTCAACTTGCTGTTCTATCAAATTTGACGGGAAATTTCACTTCCTGTGATTGAATTATTAGAGGGATTACCGTATACACAGGCAAACTTTCACCAACCAGTACCGTTCAGTTCTGTACCAATTGGTACCGTTCAGTTTCCTGTTGGTACCCTCTAGGTAACTTGTTGGTGCTGCACGGATATTTTAGGCTTGGTACAGTTAGGTCCTGACTGAACAGTACCATGCAGTTACCAATCAGTCACCACACGGTAGTATATGCCAGGTTCTTTCCAGTTACCTACCAGTAACTGATTGGTAACCGATTGGTAGCCACCATCATCCTAACTTTACAGTACCGTGCAGTTCTGACTTGTAGGGTACTGGTCAGTTACTGATTGGTAACCACTAGGTTATACCGTACAGGAAATGTGAGGTTACTGCTTGGTGACAGCTTGGTACTGTTCAGCTACCGATTGGTATCACGGGTTGGTTCCACAAAGTGGCAACTGATTGGTGACCACTTGGTACCTTCGTGTAACTGATTGGTAGAACAGATGTTTTATTGAAAAGGTACCAATTGGTAGCCAATCATTGGTGACCACTTGGTACCATTCAGTAACTGGTTGGTACCACACTTTATTCGACAAAAGTACCCATTGGTAACTGATTGGTGACCACTTGGTATCAATCAGTAACTGGTTGGTACCACACACGTACCAATTGGTAACTGATTGGTGACCACTTGGTACCAATCAGTAACTGATTGGTGACCACTTGGTACCAATCAGTAACCGGTACCGCAGCTGTTCTTCCACAAAATACTAAATGATAGGGGAGATATATTTCATTTATGGTGGATCAATTTTTATTTAAATACGACCAAGATACTTGCATGTGGATGGTTATTCAATAAAAAAGAAAACAAACGTTACCTTTTTCGCAGACAATTCACACCACATTTTCGTCATATGCCATAGATAAGCATGTTGTACATGTATATTTTTTCTATTCACTTCCAATAATCTCTGGGAACATGGCAACCACACACAATATGTGTTTTAATCACAATTTATTTTTCAGCAATTTTCAAACACTATCAAGTTGAGAAATTCAACATTCTCAAGGAATAAAAATTGAAAGGCATATTTATTACACAATTGTCGAGTCTTGTTTTTTCTAATGATCCTCTCATACGATAGCATGAAGATAGAATTCACGGTAAGTTACCATGCATGATCTAAAGAACAAATATTTCTTTTCATATAAATCATTTTGATTATTCCTTACATACTATCTGGTAAAAAATAATTGTAGATCTTCAACTGAAATAACTTTCAAACAAAATATCAAAGATTTGCTGATATTGCTGGAATTGGTAAATTCAATTTATTCACTGGGCTGGAAATAAGGCGTGGTTATGGGAACCTATTTACAGGTGTGAAATTTGAGGTGGTCTGGTTATTGGGTAGCCTTCTGGCAACTAGTTACCTGAATAACAGGTTACCAGTTATTTCCGGCCCTGTATTCACATTGTAATTCCATTATAGCAGGAATCCAAGACCGTGTAAGAATTAGTTTCCAAAAACTTTCATGTGAAAAATCTTTTTATCCAAGCCAACTTTAAAGCTTTGTTCATTTGAACGAAATCTGGGGCATTTGATCTAAAGACATGATCATGCCTGATGAGTATCTAGGCATGAGGAGTATTTTCTCGCCTTTGTTATTCAATATAAATTTGAACAATGTTGTTAAGCTTATTTATCATTTTACAGAACCTTGCTATCCCTTGTGCATTATAGTAAAATTCTACATTCTCTTTGCAGTTTATTTATATCTTTCTGGAAGTTTAAAGGTTATACAAAATGGTCTCAAAATCTACTACTTTTTTGTGCTAAATTGTTGTAGAGATGATTATATAGACTTGTTTTACATTTTGGTATGTTTTCAAACTGCCCAAGGTTGGAAATAGAAGCAGTAAAGGGCGACAATTTCATGCCCCTTTCAAAATGGCGAAAGCTGTGACCGCTTGACCTGTGACGTCACAACCCGATTACGATCTCGCTCAAATGCCTGTTGTGACGTCAAAATGTCAGCGACATCAAGCTAGAACTCCCACAGTTGGGTGAATCTTTCGTAACAACGCCCGACGTCATAGACTATGATGTTTAGGGCGCAATCGTAATCAGGTTGTGACGTCATGCACCAGAGGTCACGGCTCCAATACGTTTCCCTCCACATGTTTGCTATTCGTGTCCTAAAACCCACTTCGACGACATTATTCGAGAAAAAAATACTAATTTGTTGTTTGGAACACTACTGGGTATGTTTTAATGCAAAGTAGTATAGTGTCATTTGGTATAACCTTTAATTCCCAATGATTTCACCAATTTAGTTCTTATTAGCTGCAGCTGTTATTTCAAACTCCGAACAGCGCATGTCAGCTGAACGACTGTCGTCTGGCTGACGATAGTCGTTCAGATGTATGCGCTGTTCGGAGTTTGATTTGGGGCAAAAGGCGGTTATGTCCCCTTCTCTCTAGACAAACCACTAGGGGGCGTTGGGTGTAAAGCAGCAAAGGAAGTTCTGGCAACATTTCGTTGCACAGCAGTGAAAAAGAAGTATTAATTTCTTCCATTATGTCAGAAATTGGAGTAGAGGAGGTCTTTCAGATCATTTAGGACGAGTGGGACTTCGTGTTGAACTTTTTATACATTCCGGATGACTACAGTCTACACACTGACTGAATCAACTCAGTGAACAGCAGCAACAACAACACAGGAAGGAAGCAATCAGAGATTGCTCAATTGTATGCCCCCCCATCCGCTTTAATCCGACACTGCCCCGCCATTGTTCTGTTGTTTATTGGTTGGTGGAGGCCTAATTTGGATAATTATAAAAATTCTCTTTCAGTCACTTTTTTTGCCATGCCTCACACAATACATATTCCAAGTATCAACTAACAAGTGATAAAACGATGTTTCAATGCAAGATGGTCACCAGGGCTTTCGCCAAATCCAAAAATGTGACCTGGTTATGAGACCTACATTCCTTGGGAGTATATTGTGGTGAAATTATGAAGGCAAACAATCAGTGAACTTTGACTTTTGCACCCAATTCACTCTTTTTGGGGCAATTTCATACTTCAGGACCTATGTTGTCTGCTTTGGAATGTAGAATAACATATAATATAGCCATTTTCCTGGTCCAAATCGGATATGGACTGAGATCCAGCCTGGACAAATAAATATATCCCATTCACTTAGGTTTGATAAACGAAGGGCCATAACTCTTGAAAATATAACCGAAAGCAGAGAAACTTCACGCTGCATACCAATGGGTCACTGACCACATATCATGCAAATTTCATACTTGTCCATACAATATTAACCGAGATCCAGCCCTACAAGTCTCAATTCACAAAGATTTGAAGAAAAAAGGGCCATAACTCTTGAAAATATACGCGAAATTTGGAGAAACTTCACGCTGCACAACTACAGGGCACTGACCACATATCCTGCAAATTTCATAACTGTCCATAAAATATTAACCGAGATACCGAGATCCAGCCTGGACAAGTCCCAATTTACAAAGATTTGAAGAAAAAAGGGCCATAACTCTTGAAAATATACGCGAAATTTGGAGAAACTTCACGCTGCACAACTACAGGGCACTGACCACATATCCTGCAAATTTCATAATTGTCCATAAAATATTAACCGAGATCCAGCCTGGACAAGTCCCAATTTACAAAAAAAATGAAGAAAAAAGGGCCATAACTCTTGAAAATATATGCGAAACGCGGAGAAACTTCACGCTGCACAACTACAGGGCACTGACAACATATCCTGCAAATTTCAAAATTGTCCATACAATATTAACCGAGATCCAGCCCGGACAAGTCCCAATTCACGGAGAATTCAGGAACAAAGGGCCATAACTCTTGAAAATATAAGCGAAACGTAGGTGAAATTTTACGCTGCACAACTGTGGGGCACTGACCACATATCATGCAAATTTCATACTTGTCCATACAATATTAACCAAGATCCAGCCCGGACAAGTCTCATTCACAGTGATTCAAGAAAAAGGGCCATAACTCTTGAAAATTATACCGGAACTCGGAAAAAACTCAACGCTGCACATCTACGAGGCACTGGCCACATTCCATGCAAGTTTCAATCTCGTCCATCAAATATTAACCGAGATATTGCGCGGACAAGAAATTCGGACGGACAGACGGACAGACGGATGGACAGACGGACAGAAGGACAGACGGACAGACGGACGGACAAAGCGATCGCTATATGCCCCCCCTCTAGTTAGAGGGGGGGCATAACAACAACACCATGCTGACAAATAGCAGAAACTTGCAGCTTGCACTCGGACTCAAAAGTTGCAGATTGTAAGATTCAACAGTAACCAGTTGAATTTTATGCAACCCCAGGTTGGGCCACACAGTCTTTCTCTGAGAAGCAATGCCAAAAATACCAGGTAACTCAAGGATCTCAATTTTTGCTTTGATTTTGTCAAAATCAACAAATCCAGTTGTCAGCTTTTTTTCCTCGACAATTTAAATACTGGTATCATTCTTATACGTAACATTTTGCTCAAACTTTATGCAAATTTGTTCGATTCCCTTAAATTATTTTTCGCAGAAATTTGAAATCACAATTTTGCAGGGTTGAATAAATCTTTATGGTAATGAAAAAGTGAAACGTTATATCTTGAACAACTCTCTAATGAGACTCAGAGTGGAGAACAATACATCTGCTGTTCCATCAGCTGCCAACGACTCGTGCAGCTACGGGTGTCTGACCTATTATCGTGTGTTTTTGAAGGTTTATTTGGAATATATAAAAAGTACTTCTTGAAATGATATGAAAACTGACACGATGATTGCTGAGCTCGTCGGCTATCTTCCGTTATGAATTCAATCCATGACGTCACTCCCTTCTGCACGTGCGAGAGCTATTTTTAAAGGTTATACAAAATGATCTCGAAATCTGCTACTTTTTTGTGCTAAATTGTTGTAGAGGTGATTATATAGACTTGTTTTACATTTTTGTATGTTTTCAAACTTCCCAAGGTTGGAAATAGCAGCAGTAAAGTGCAACAATTTCACGCCCCTTTCAAAACGGCGAAAGCTGTGACCGCTTGACCTGTGACGTCACAACCTGATTACGATTTCGCTGAAATGCCTGTTGTGACGTCAAAATGTCAGCGACATCACGCTAGAACTGCCACAGTTGGGTGAATCTTTCGTAACAACGCCCGACGTCATAGACTATGACGCTTACGGCGCAATCGTAATCAGGTTGTGACGTCATGCACCAGAGGTCATGGCTCCAATACGTTTTCTCCCACATGTGTGCTATTCGTGTTCTAAAACCCACTTCGACGACATTATTCAAGAAAAAAATACTAATTTGTTGTTTGGAACACTACTGGGTATGTTGTAATGCAAAGTAGTATAGAGTCATTTGGTATAACCTTTAAATCAACTTTTCAGCTCAGTTCCCACCGTGGACAGTACCAGTTATCGGACACCCATCGTGAACAAGAATTTGACGTTGAAGTACAATGTATTTTCAAGTTTTGTGCATGCATGACAATCGTTAGTTGGAGTTCTGTCGTTTAAGATGATATGATCATTGTTCAATTTCTATACGTATTTACTTGAGAGCAAGATCCGGAAGACAGGGTGGTAGATCTAATTTCGCACCCCGCCACAACATGAGAAATTTCGAATTTTGATCAAAACAAAATTTATGTTAGATTTCAATTTTTCGACTTTCGCGGCTACCTATAATTCCATATTTTGCATAACAATTAGAAATGATCTCCCCTTTGTTCGGACATATTATTGCCTTGTCATCACAAGCACAACACTAGCTAAGATTCATAGCGTCTCCCTTCCCTCACCGCTATGCCGACGACAATTACATTTCCCTGGTGGTAACTCGAACATCTCCATGGCGCACTTATTATTACCTTTGCGCCCTATTGGACCTTCAACTTGAGAAAATGGGCCGCCATGAATAAAAATACAGAAATGGCAGACTAAATGGTCATTCGTCGGTCAAAAATTAATTACAGACGTTAAAATTATTCCTATGGAGCCTGAAAATCACCTGAAATCGAGGGTCAAGAAGATGGGCATTTCCATCATAATAGACCCCGTGTATGCAGGGGATGATGATCACAACACCGATTATGGTATTTTTATTCATGGCGGCCCTTTTTCTCAAGTAATGAAGGTCCAATAGGGCGCAAATGTAATAATAAGTGCGCCATGGAGATGTTCGAATTACCACCAGGGAAATGTATTTGTCGTCGGCATAGTGGTGAGGGAAGGGAAACGCTATGAATCTTAGCTAGCACAACACGTGCGCTCGAGATGCGTGTCCGATAACTGACCTGTCCGATAACTGTTCTGACACCCGTAGGGTAAAGATTCAATGGCTGTATGTACACCGGTTTTCCGTAATTCAATTGATCTCTGTACATCAAATATTTCTGAAACTTCGATGTTTTGTGAACTATGCATCGTCCGATAATGTCAGAAAATCGTCACACGCACCAGGATTTTATTTTTATTTCATTTTTGTTTTTCATTATTTATGGCAATTTATCTAATTCCTAAATTAATGTTAATCATATTGAAGCCGTACCCCAGGCATGGACGGGAACAGCAGCTGTGAGGTTGGGTTGCCCCGAGGCTATACGGTACGATTTTGGAGGCTAAAATAACACCAAAGCAAAATTTATTCACCAAAAATGATCTTCATATTAGAGAGAGAATCAAGATAATACTCAATGAATATTCAAATAATTGCAGGTTTTATTCAAGGAAGAAAGGTTAATGTGAAAAAGAAAATTATATATCACTAAAAAATTTGTATGAAACCCTTTCAAAGGAAATGACCAATTTAATATTACATTTTTATTCCATCCAGGTAAAATACAGTATGACATGGTCCGAATATGGAGGGTAGGCCTACTCTGCAGTCTTCAGAAAAATGTCCAGGAATAGATATGT
>JAVTVY010034273.1:0-14334 GCA_036873755.1 Hanleya hanleyi
TGCTTGACTGCATGAATCCTTCAAAAACGCTGCAACAGATTTCGAAGACCGTCTACGATGCCCCCGTAAATGAGATTCCATTACTATTTTGACAAATTTCGTTTTTTAAAACGGACTGTGTCGGATATGTTTAATCGGTAGCCGGGCAAAACTTAATGTTAAGTGGTAGTCGGTAACCTGATTGACTGCATGAATCCTTAGGGTGGCAACCGATTTCGAAGACCGTCTACGATGCCCCCGTAAATGAGATTCCATTACTATTTTGACAAATTTCGTTTTTTAAAACGGACTGTGTCGGCCATGTTTAATGGGTAGCCGGGCAAAACTTAATGTTAAGTGGTAGTCGGTAACGTGCTTGACTGCATGAATCCTTCAAAAAGGTGGCAACCGATTTCTAAGACCGTCTACGATGCCCCCATAAATGACCTTCCATGTACTATTTTGACACATTTCGTCTTCTAAAACGGGGTGTGTGGGCTATGTTTAATGGGTAGCAGGGCAAAACTTAATGTTAAGTGGTAGTGGGTAACGTGCTTGACTGCATCAATCCTTCAAAAAGGTGGCAACCGATTTCTAAGACCGTGTACGCTGATTCCATTACTATTTTGACAAATTTCGTTTTTTAAAACGGACTGTGTCGGCTATGTTTAATCGGTAGCCGGGCAAAACTTAATGTTAAGTAGTAGTCAGTAACGTGCTTGCCTGCATGAATCCTTCAAAAAGGTGGCAACCGATTTCGAAGACCGTCTACGATGCCCCCGTAAATGAGATTCCATTGCTATTTTGACAAATTTTGTTTTTTAAAACGGACTGTGTCGGCTATGTTTAATCGGTAGCCGGGCAAAATTTAATGCTAAGTGGTAGTCGGTAACGTGCTTGACTGCATGAATCCTTCAAAAAGGTGGCAACCGATTTCGAAGACCGTCTACGATGCCCCCGTAAATGAGATTCCATTACTATTTTGACAAATTTCCTCTTTTAAAACGGAGTGTGTCGGCTATGTTTAATCGGTAGCCGGGCAAAACTTAATGTTAAGTGGTAGTCGGTAACGTGCTTGACTGCATGAATCCTTCAAAAAGGTGGCAACCGATTTCGAAGCCCGTCTACGATGCCCCCGTAAATGAGATTCCATTACTATTTTGACAAATTTCGTTTTTTAAAACGGACTGTGTCGGCTATGTTTAATCGGTAGCCGGGCAAAACTTAATGTTAAGTAGTAGTCGGTAACGTGCTTGACTGCATGAATCCTTCAAAAAGGTTGCAACCGATTTCGAAGACCGTCTACGATGCCCCCGTAAATGAGATTCCATTATTATTTTGACAAATTTTGCTTTTTAAAACGGACTGTTTCGGCTATGTTTAATCGGTAGCCGGGCAAAACTTAATGTTAAGTGGTAGTGGGTAACGTGCTTGACTGCATGAATCCTTCAAAAAGGTGGCAACCGATTTCTAAGACCGTCTACGATGCCCCCGTAAATGACCTTTCATGTACTATTTTGACACATTTCGTCTTCTAACACGGGGTGTGTGGGCTATGTTTAATCGGTTGCCGGGCAAAGCTGAATGTTAAGTGGTAGTCGGTAACCTGATTGACTGCATGAATCCTTCAAAAAGGTGGCAACCGATTTCGAAGACCGTCTACGATGCCCCCGTAAATGAGATTCCATTACTATTTTGACAAATTTCGTTTTTTAAAACGGACTGTGTCGGCTATGTTTAACCGGTAGCCGGGCAAAACTTAATGCTAAGTAGTAGTCGGTAACGTGCTTGACTGCATGAATCCTTCAAAAAGGTGGCAACCGATTTCGAAGACCGTCTACGATGCCCCCGTAAATGAGATTCCATTACTATTTTGACAAATTTCGCTTTTTAAAACGGACTGTTTCGGCTATGTTTAATCGGTAGCCGGGCAAAACTTAATGTTAAGTGGTAGTGGGTAACGTGCTTGACTGCATGAATCCTTCAAAAAGGTGGCAACCGATTTCTAAGACCGTCTACGATGCCCCCGTAAATGACCTTTCATGTACTATTTTGACACATTTCGTCTTCTAACACGGGGTGTGTGGGCTATGTTTAATCGGTTGCCGGGCAAAGCTGAATGTTAAGTGGTAGTCGGTAACCTGATTGACTGCATGAATCCTTCGACATGGTGGCAACCGATTTCGAAGACCGTATACGATGCCCCCTTAAATGAGATTCCATTACTATTTTGACAAATTTCGTTTTTTAAAACGGACTGTGTCGGCTATGTTTAATGGGTAGCCGGGCAAATCTTAATGTTAAGTGGTAGTCGGTAACGTGCTTGACCGCATGAATCCTTCAAAAAGCTGGCAGCCGATTTCTAAGACCGTCTACGATGCCCCCGTAAATGAGATTCCATTACTATTTTGACAAATTTCGTTTTTTAAAACGGACTGTGTCGGCTATGTTTAATCGGTAGCCGGGCAAAACTTAATGTTAAGTGGTAGTAGGTAACGTGCTTGACTGCATGAATCCTTCAAAAAGGTGGCAACCGATTTCGAAGACCGTCTACGATGCCCCCGTAAATGACCTTCCATGTACTATTTTGACACATTTCGTCTTCTAAAACGGTGTGTGTGGGCTATGTTTAATGGGTAGCCGGGCAAAACTTAATGTTAAGTGGTAGTGGGTAACGTGCTTGACTGCATGAATCCTTCAAAAAGGTGGCAACCGATTTCTAAGACCGTCTACGATGCCCCCGTAAATGAGATTCCATTACTATTTTGACAAATTTCGTTTTTTAAAACGGACTGTGTCGGCTATGTTTAATCGGTAGCCGGGCAAAACTTAATGTTAAGTAGTAGTCAGTAACGTGCTTGACTGCATGAATCCTTCAAAAAGGTGGCAACCGATTTCGAAGACCGTCTACGATGCCCCCGTAAATGAGATTCCATTGCTATTTTGACAAATTTCGTTTTTTAAAACGGACTGTGTCGGCTATGTTTAATCGGTATCCGGGCAAAACTTAATGTTAAGTGGTAGTCGGTAACGTGCTTGACTGAATGAATCCTTCAAAAAGGTGGCAACCGATTTCGAAGACCGTCTACGATGCCCCCGAAAATGAGATTCCATTACTATTTTGACAAATTTCCTTTTTAAAACGGAGTGTGTCGGCTATGTTTAATCGGTAGCCGAGCAAAACTTAATGTTAAGTGGTAGTCGGTAACGTGCTTGACTGCATGAATCCTTCAAAAAGGTGGAAACCGATTTCTAAGACCGTCTACGATGCCCCCGTAAATGACCTTCCATGTACTATTTTGACACATTTCGTCTTCTAACACGGGGTGTGTGGGCTATGTTTAATGGGTTGCCGGGCAAAGCTGAATGTTAAGTGGTAGTCGGTAACCTGATTGACTGCATGAATAATTCGACAGGGTGGCAACCGATTTTGAAGACCGTCTACGATGCCCCCGTAATTGATGTTCAGTGTATTATTTTGACGAATTTCACCTTGCAAAACGGGGTGTGGGGGCTATGTTTAATCGGTTGCCGGGCAAAGCTGAATGTTAAATGGTAGTGGGTAACCTGCTTGACTGCATGAAGCCTCCAGCAGGGTGGCAACCGATTTCGAAGACAGTGTACGATGCCCCCGTAAATGAGCTCTCATGTACTATTTAGTGTCCTAAAACAGGCTATGTTGAATATGTTCAATCGGTTGCCGGACAAAGCTGAATGTTGAGTGTTAGGCGGTAACCTGCTAGGCCGGATGATTGTGGGGGCATTCCCCGGCAAACTTTATATTCTGTATGTGGAGAGACAACACCTTGAAAGCTGTCGTACTTTGAAGCTTATGATATTGTGGTCATTTTGAACCTATTTGGGTTAATTCTATGGCGGCCATGTGATATACCAGGAAATGATGTTTTCGTCATTTTTCTACAAAATTTATACAATTCTGCGAGAAAAAGTGGGAATAACTATTTCATTTCACGTGAGATTAATATTTATAAATTTCTCATTTCGTTTTTGCGAAGAAAACATCTGACGGAAAGTTATAAAAGTGTGTCATGTAAACATCTGATGAAAAAAGTGGACCAAAGAAAATGTATCTTTTCAAACTGACGTGATTGTGATGTTAAAAATGCGTCCATTTTTACAGTTTCTGATTGGGCTTTACCCAAGAGCATGTGGTTAGTTTCTCCGCCCTAGCCCAAGCGGTAAGAGGAACATTTAGGGAGGGCGGAATGCCCCTCCCCATCCCGCCACCAGGCATGGACAACACCCTAAACGCCCAGGCCAGATAGGGTTAAGCATTTCGCCTATTAATACTGATTGTGTAGGGTAGAATTATTCTGTTGCCAGGTAAAACTGATTGTTAAGTGGTACTTAAATAGTAGTTAACCCTACCTGACCGGGGGGGGGGCGGAAAGTGCCCCCCTAATGAACTTTTCTCTGCTGCTCCGAAACGACAAAACCGAGGAGGCTGAAACTTCGTGACTTTTAAGCTTGTGTTATTGGGGTCCTTTTGAGCCTATTTTCAATAACCCCTGGGCAGGGGATAATGGGTAAATTCAAAATGGCGGCCATGTGGTATCCGCGAAAGTAGTGTTTTTTACTCTTTTCGCCCCATTTCCTGACATTTTCTTTGCCTAAAAGGCCTTAAAAGTATTTTATTTATGCAAAACTAATTATTTCCTATTTTATAAGATTTTTTTCGAGAGAAACGTGTGAAAATTGAAAATTTCGAAAAATCGACCCCAAAAGACCGAAAAATGGCTTCCGAGAACATTACGTGACTGTGACGTCACCATGGCGGCCATGTTGGATTTTTTTTTTGCATTTTGCGGTAGAGCTTGAACCCAAGATACTGTGTGGTAAGTTTCAGCGCTCTAGCCTTAGTGGTAGAGAAAATATATAGGGGGGCACTTTTTCCGCCCCCCCCCCCCCCCCGCAGGCTGCGATACACCCCAAATGGCCCAGGCCAGATAGGGTTAAGTGGTAGGCCTAATCAGTAACCTTATTGACTGTATGAACTAATCGGTATGGTGGTAACTGATAGTTTATTCAATACTACGGAACGGATCTTTTATCTTTCTTTCCAAAAGTATGTATGGAATATTACTATAATCGCATTGTGCATTTCCGATGATTTTCAGGTATATTAACTGTGAGGTTTTTGGATAATCGGTGGTTATGACTCACTGGCATATTCTGACGAATCGACGGCCGTGTATTCGCTTTTTTTAGTCCGAATACGTGGCCGCATATTCAGTGTGGCAAAAACGGTCGAATCGACGGCCGCACATTCGCGAATCCACGGCCGCCTATTCGCGCGAATCCACGGCTGAAAGTGAATAATGAACCGGTTGCTAACTTTACCGAGCTCAATAATGTGTGAATTAAGAAGCAACTGGGAATCATGTTTTCAATAAAGAACCAGTTAAAAAGTTTTTTTTTCAAATTAAAGATATTCTTGAATACAGCCCTAAACTAACTAGATGCCACTGCCCCTGTCACATCTCGAATCTGCAAAACCTCCAGAAACTTTACTGGCCTACTTGCTGAGGAATTAAACTACCAGAGCCTGCAGTAACAAGTTTTGTGGATTAATTTAAATCCTCGAGGTTCCATCCAATGATAACCATTCTCATATGGTCTGAATCTCGAATGGACTGCAACACAGGGCTCCGTGGAATCAGGAAACCTTCGCAAGTCGCAAGCAACATACAACCAAGGGTTCCCAATGGGCACATCTCCAGATGGTCTGAATTTTGAATGAACCGCTACACAGAGCTTCTTGGAATCAGGGAACCCTCAAGAGTCACAATGCAACATACAACCAAGGGCTCCCCGATGGGCATAGATAGCAGTGCACAAGATGAGCATCAATAAACAATAAAAAATAATTAAAAATCATAAAATCATCATAGCCATCTGAAAACCTAATCATTTCATCAATTACCATACAGGAAGCTCTCATCAAAGTTTGGTCAGGCCTGACTTAATAGATCTGCAGATATTCAGCGGACAAGAACACATGTTGACGGACGGACGGACGGACGGACGGACGCACATGGCAACGACAACACCCCGCAGCCCTATGGGCTGAGGGGTAATATTTGGTAAAAAGCTCAAACTGATGAAAGGTCAATTCCGAAGAAAATGATGACATTTAAAAATGAATTCCGAGAACAACGCAAATTTCACCAAATTCAAAAAGACAGAGTATACATACACATAGGCTAGTTTCCTGCAGGAGAGAAGCGGTCAACAGTTTTCAATGACGCCGGCAAGACATTATGATGTTCCAAAAATATCAGATTCGTATCGCTGATCAGTATTCTTAATCCATATGGTATTCGTTGGAAAGTCGTCATCTAGAGAATGATGTATCTCAGTCACGCTTTGATTGTGACTGTTCATATGAGCACCATGACGCTATTGAAGTATATCAAGAAATGTAACGACGCATCGCTCATTAAAGATGAAAAATGTTTATCAGCCATAGTGTTGAACTTCAAACTGACCTGAACTATACTAGTGTCCCTCCTGGGATAATTTTTGATATAAAATGGTGTGGTGTGGTGCACATTCACGGAGGGTTTCAGCCTTCCAGAGAATTATTTCCAGACTTATGTATTTCAAACTGATATTTCAATCGGAATATCCCAATACTTTTATATGGGCCTACCGGGATTAAACACAATCTAGATGTAGTTCTGACGAATTTTGTCAATTTACTTTCGACTTTTAAAGGATTTTTTACTCCCAGAGGAACGTGAAAAAATTCCTTTTGGGAACAATGTTGTTCTATTTTGTTATATGTTCTCGGAGTTTCAAGTTTTGCACTGGATCGGTTATCCTACATTTAAGATCGTCATTATGCACACTGTAATTTTTTACTGTAAAAGTGCAGTAAGTTACTGCTTTCTTTCACAGTAACTTACTGCAAAACATAATTACAGTATATTACTGTAATACAAGCAGTATTTTACTGTATTACATTGTATACAGTAAGTTACTGCATATATTTTTTTAAATACAGTATTTATTGGCATGAATATGAAATACAGTACACTTAACAGATTTACTGTAAAATTGGCATAACTTATTGCTTCATTTTACTTTACTGCAGAATATAATTTACAGCCTACAGAATAATATTTCATAAGCAGAAAATTAAAGCAATTCGCCGTACTGTTTCATATACAGCAAGTTCATGCATCTTTAAAAGAAATACATTTTGTATTGCTTTGATTGTGAATCTAAGTACGGAATATACTACTGCAAATTTATTGTTCATCAATTCGTTCTTCTTTGTTTGTTTCTGAGGTAAGGATGCATGATCAACTTTAAAGGCTCTTTACCATCATGCGTCGATTTGAACTCGTAGACATTCAACATAAGTAGTATACGAATTATATTGATCGCCACGTTGTTTCACAGAAAGTTTGTAAAATTCAGTATAACGGAAACTCCGTAATTTTGAAGAAAAAAATCCAAAAACAAGTTTCGGCTCGCTATAGTTTTCCTCATTTAGGAGCACGAGAGGATGCCCACTGCCACATATGGTTAAGCCTACGTGGCCTGGGGGGAGGCTTATGATATAATATATGGAATAGTCGAACACGAGTTCAGGCACCCATGATAAGAAAGGAATAACCTTCCTTTCTGTTAATTCGTGGTTTTTATTTCTTCAGAGTTAGATGTGTGAAATCATATAACAAATTTACAGTAACATTATATTATTGCATTTTTACAGTAAGTTACTGGCACCTTTGCTGCCAGTAGGTTACTTTAATAATTACAGTAACATCATACTGGGAATTTTACAGTAAGTTATTGGCACCTTTGCTGCTGCCAGTAACCTACTGTAAAATTTACAATAATTGTTTTACAGTGGAGACGCTCCTCCTGGAAAGGCTTTAAACTTTTAGACGCAAAAGACTGTGATCTGAAGCATTCTTCCAAACTTTCTTCCACATTTGGATTGGGGTGTTCCCCAATTATGGAGTTGAATTTCTGAAAACGAAATATTGTCCAGAAGCAGCACTCAGAACGTCTTCACCCGCACCTCATTATAGCATATTCGAACACTATGAATATGCTGTACAGCTCAGTGGATGATGTTCGAGTGGTCCTATCAAGGCATGAATTAATAATTAATTAGCAGCTGATTGTTTTTATTAACTGAAGAAAATATTAACAATGAAAAACGGTGATGGTAGGTAACATAGATTTTACCCCACTCGTTTGTAACCCCATCAGGAAGTATATCACGCAAAGACAAGAGATTTTCTACTTGTTCTAATGTACGGGGTATACTGTACTCAGCAAGCCTGTAGTATGAACATATGTTGATCTAACCTACATTGGTGACAGTTTTCAGTATAGTAAACGTCAACAATATATGATATTTATTTATGCAAGAAAACGAATAACAAATGTAGCAAGAGGGTCTATTGGGAGAAAATAGATTTTAATGGATTGCCATTGACTACATGGAGGGGGCCGGGTGATTTTATGGCACAAAAAGCTGAAACTGTATATTGCCTGATCACTTGTAGAAGACGATGGGTATATTCAAAATGGTGACGATAAAATTTGCATTTTCGTTCATTATTTTAAACTGCTCTGACCAAAGGCAGAACACTTATTTTTTTTCCCGTCATATTACATAAACAGTTCTTAAGAAAAAACCAATATCTCAGCTTACTAAAATTTTAGCAATTTTGTTTACTTTGCCAGGATAGCTGTAGAGTTGAGGAAAGTGACTGAAAATGAACAAACTTCAAAACCGGGCACTTAACACCAACAAGGAGCCGCGAACATAAAATTTACATGTACATACTCTTGAAGGTGTGTGTTTATCGGCTGTCATCGAAATGTGTCCTAGGACAGCATGAGAGTGATCCCAGAAGGGAGAGAGGATCGGAGTCAAAAAGGGCATTTAATGCCAACTGGGAACCGGGAATATGAACTTTCGTCGACATAAAAGGCCATAGTTTTGAAAAATGGTCGTTTTTACCATGATAACGGTAGTTTAACATCATTTGATTCCAAAATATATCGATTACTCCTGCTGTTCCGTTGTTTCGTAATTATACGATTGTGGAAATGCAACCTGTAACCATCTCGGTCATCTATAGCTATACGCGGTAAGATTGACCCTGGGATCGTGTGTATCCATTTTCAGCCTACTTTCGGCAACTGCAAGAGGGAATTTCCAGAAATCAATACCACGTGACTTCGTCAGCCAATCAGCTAAAGTCTACCGACTTAACCCCAACGTAACTCGCCATTTTCGAGTCATGTGATGAAATACTTGTTCAAAATTTCAGATCCACCACACCTCTTGGATGATACGAAAGTTATACAATCCTATATATATTGTAAGCCCAGGCAATATCTGTTTCAGAAGAGGTATGAAAACCTGTAATTTATCAGATTTCTCGAGTCTGTTCTCCGCCGGATGAAGGCCGAACAAAACACACGATTCGCAAGCCATCTTATGGATGGCGAAGTGTTCGCAAATGTGTGGAAATGATGTCCTTGTCCGCCACGCACTGTATAATATGCTAGTCAGAGTATTCTCCCTTGAAACACAATACTGCAACTTCGCAACCTGTACTGCAACTTCGCAACCTGTTCGAGAACTCCAGCCGATCAAGAATTTATTAGAGAGTTGTGAGGAGCAGATCAAGACAGACCCATTCGAAGGTAATGTCTCCGCCTCAACGGCACTCTGAAGATTACACAGGAAACGTTAAAATATGTATATGACACAAGCAAGTTCTTCAACAAGTGAATCAGTGACAGCGTAATATAGCCCGAAATCATCGGCTGAAGGGGTCTAATTTACCTTGCATTGAGTGTTGTTGTTGACCCCTACGCCCGATCACGTTATCAGGCCGAAACGTAAAAGAAACAAATAGAACATCAATCGCTCGAGATCTTTCACTGCACACGGCGTGGTGAAGTGAGAAAAAACATTTTATCGAATAAATACTATTATTTTGACATCTCTAGCGCTATGATAATCACCTTCAATTAGAAGGAGTCTGTCTTTAAACACGGATTTTGTCAACAGAACCGTCGTATTTCTTTCTCCACATTTGGCAGGGACATGCGCAGAATGCGATTGACCATTTTGCTTACGTCATCAGGAACTTGATACTTGCCGGTTGTAAACAAATAGCGGCGTGCATTTACTCACGTGATCAGATTGGTCACGATATATAAATAGCTAATCAGTATATTGAGAAAATCAGGGATCGCAAAATTGAACCCCGACGAACGCCTGTGTTGTGAAAACAAGTTTTGCGAATTGGTCATCTTGTTGGTGCATAAAATTTCGGGAGGAACGTATGGCGAGCCGTTTTACTTTTTATTCAGTATTTGGTCATTTGCGTACACTTCGCCATCCATAAGATGGCTTGCGAATCGTGTGTCTCCAAGTAGAACATCACATGACTCGAAAATGGCGGGTTACGTTGGGGTTACGTCGGTAGATTTTACTTGATTGGCTGACAATATCACGCGGGGTTGTTTTCGGGGGGAATCCCCGTTATAGTTGCCGAAAGTAGACTGAGAATGGATACACACGATCCCAGGGTCAGTCTTACCGTGTATAGATGACCGAGATGGTTACAGGTTGAGTATTTGGTGATACCATCAAATATTTGTTGATATCATGAAATGATTTACTGATATCCCCAAATATTTGCTGATATTTGCTGATATCATAAAATATGTAATAATATCACCAAATCTCTAAATGATTCGCTGATATCAATAAAGTATTTGCTGATATCAGCAAATGATTCGATGATATCAGCAAATACACTTTATTTGTTGAAATCAGCAAATGATTTGCTGATATCAAATGATTTGATGATATCAGAAATTCCTCCATCGTGCCATCGCATCGTACCATCGTATCATCGTGCCATCGAACCGTCGTACCATCGTACCATCGCGCTTCGGAAGTGTTGCTCAAGTCGCTTGATCAAACGAAAGTCATGAGCAAATAAATAAAATTGATTGATTTCTAATTGTTTTCATGGTACTGTTGTGATAGATACAGGTTTTAGTCATTATTAGTATATAGTTTAATACAGCCAAATGTAAACCAGGTTTATTGGTAGGCACCAGTCAAGGTGTACCTTATAACCTGGGCATTGCTACCTATTGTTTTAGTATTTCGGGTACAACTCCTTTGTGTTGTTGCCTTAGTAGCAATAACCGTGTGGTCAATTCTGATTGGTTGATTGGTACAGATTTCAAACTTAACTGATTTCACACACTAATGTAGCACTTGCCATTTAAATCCTGCACAGAACACTTGTATCTTGAATATTTTCCTGGAGTTGTCCTTTTTCTGCACAATTGGACTGTGGACATTTGACTCAAGGTTAGTTTTTATCTTTTCTATATTTTGCTATAAGACTATAACTGTTGCCTATATCATATAGACTGACTAGAATATAAGTATTATTTTGTATAGTATTTTGGTAAGATTTATATTCGTAATAGCTATTTTCTCAACTTGCGTTTACTAGGGAATATAACGCCCGGTATAAATGATAGTGTGAATGATGTGAGTAATTGTGAATGAATAATTTGGTTTATACTGTGCTTAATTGTAACTATTGCTGATATCAATGTAACTGGCATTTCTTTGGCCTATCTTTTGTGATATGTAAGCTGGATGCTTGTAACAAGGCATTATTTTTTGTTTATATGCAGATCATTTCGTGATTAACGTAGTGCTATAGTGGTGGTACGCTGTTATACAATGGAACACACCCCAGGGTCACCCACAGGGTAGGAATCTGTGTTTATTAGTATGTATTGATAACGTCTACGTCTGTATCACATTGTTGTACTGACATAAGAGTATATCATATATTTGGTGTACAGATAAAAACTTATCTATAAAGAGCGTATTTATAATATATATACTGCCGGAAGATATTGTCTCTTTATTGTGAGCTGTAAAGTACCATATTATATATTCTGAGACTTGTGAAATCATTACAGTGCAAGCGTCAATGCTTACCTATATGTTTATTCAATTGTATTGATTGTTTATTTATAGTCTGTTATATTATGTAATTTCAGGGTGTCTTCTTCTTCTTCTACTTATCCTACTGTGGAATAAGAACTTATCCTACTGTGGAACAGACTCACACCCCGTAACCAGTGTTGGTGTTTGTATATTCTCGCCCTCACATGCCCGGTTACAAAATGGAGCCTCCAGTGAGGTTTGTTGCTGATTGGTAACATCGGAGAAGAGCAGCCCACTAACTTCACTACAGTGTCTGTCCAGAGAGTCTAATCCAACGATCCCCAGTGCTTGGAACCCCTCTGCTTGGAACCCCTCTGCTCTTTGTGTGTGATCCAGTGATAGTACTTTTCATCGGATACGTCACCGAGATTGAAACTATATACTGAACAGTACGTTGTTACTGTATACTGGAACTGTAAGCTGACTGTATGCCCGAACTTTATTCATGTGCTGTGTGCAATTGACTGAATTATTCTTTCAACTTCATTACTGGTCAGTGTGAAATTGGCGGATTTTACTGCTGGATCATTAACCACCAGGATCAGGTTTGAAAATTGCTTCCCAACTATACTGAATTTTTGCTGATATATACTGTTTATATTGATTTTTGACATACACCATACACCTCATTTATCCATAACTGTTTGCCATCACTCATCTTGCAATTGAGATAAAAAAAAAGGCTAATTGGTTATATGTATACATGGTTATAGGCACATTATTTTGTATGAGAGAGAGAGAGAATTAAGGTTTAATGTCGCGTTCAGCAATATTTCAGCTATATAGTGACGATCAAACAAAATTCTAAGTATTCAAGTCACTAACTTAGTAATCCAACGCATTAAAACATACACACATTAAAACTTTTGTAACAGCCCGATTTCTCTCAAATAACCCAAGATACAATCCTCCCTCACCCGACTAAAAAGATCTTCCAAAGTAGTCGCTCGATAAAAAACATATTTTGTATGAGTGACAGTAGTGTGATATTAGTATGAATGGGTTGAATTCCCTCTCATTTTTTCTTTTTGTCCATATCTGGTAACATCTTTTTTTGACAGCAAGCTATTTGTTGATTTTCATAGTGCTATTTATTTTCCTATTTTCATACAGTGACATATTTTTGCTATTTTCATACATCGCCATTTTCTGCTATAGTCTTTAGTCTAGGGTTAGTCATTTTGAAATCGTATCATTCTGACATTTTGAGTGTATCCATGACGACTAGACGACAAGCTCACTTGGTAAATGGTATTCTATAGCACCTGAATTAATGAGCACACTAACTGCAGTATTTATAGTTAGGCCTTCCTATATATTTTTACGCCCTGTGTATTTATAGTGTAATTTACGGTTCATTCTAGTCCACTGTAACTTGTCATATTGTAACTCGTCTTAGTTAATAATATACACACTTCAGTCAGCTACACATAGTTTTCTGTCAGGTTTGCAGTTCAGACGTAGCACAGAAACAGGTATTAATTGGCTAACATAGCGGTTAATTAACAGGTATTAACTGGCTAACATAGCGGTTCAGTACCAGCGTTATTACGCTATTCAGCAGGTTCAGCGTTATTACTCCCTTTTTGCTGACCACACACCTTATATGAACATGCTTGTTCAAATTTCCTGATCCGTACTGTTTACATCACACTCGTGCTAGGTTGCAATCACGCGTTTACCATCATCGGCGCTGTTTATTCGCGTTTACCGTCATTCGCGCCTGTAGTTCGTGTTTACCGTTTTTTGCGCTGTTCATTTGCGTTTCCCATCATTTTGTGTCTGTAGTTAGTGTTTGCCGGGGTCGGCGTGGGCAGTTTGTGTTTGCGGTTGTTTGCACTGGTAGTTCATTTTACTGGTGTGCACGCTAGTAGCTCGCTGTTGTTGTTGTACCTGTTGTCAATTCATGCCTTTCAGTATTCGTGTTGTTCGTGTGTGCCGGCGTTTGCGTTGGTAGTTCCCATTTTTAGCCGCTGGTTACGCCGTTTACATTTACCGCTGACCGTTTTGTTTACACTTTCGCTTCCTAAGCTACCGTGTTCTGTGTAGCTGCTTTGGTAATCATCAGGTATTTTTCTTTGTGGTTTAACTCGTGTCAGTGGCGCCACCTACACTACGTGTGGTCCTTGTCTTTCATATCTCCGGGTTTGAATAGCCAGATTCTGTTTCACTAGAAACATGGAACTCGGCCAGGAAGAAATGAAGAACATGCTAACGGTGTTTCAAAAGATGGCGATGTCTCCAAAAGCCGATTCGGCAGAAGATTTTAAACAAGAGCTCCAGGGAATGGCAGGACGTGAGGG
>JAVTVY010034274.1:0-14753 GCA_036873755.1 Hanleya hanleyi
AATCTTTCGCTTCAAACAGTAGCGATAGCAACCTGAAACCAGAATTCAGAAAAATTAAGGAAGAAACAACGATAGAAAACGATTTGGACGATCATTTAGAAAACTATCTCAATGCAGACTTCAACATTAATGAATACCGCAAAGCTATACACTGTAAAAAAGATAGCTCACCTGGTGAAGACAAGCTAGGATACACTATCCTTAAACACCTACCAAATAAAACACAGAAACTAATTTTGAAACTAATTAATGTCAGCTGGCAGACCAAACAACTTCCAAGTAAATGGAAAACATCCATCGTTATCCCAATCCCAAAACCAGGTAAAGATCCATCAGACAGCAACTCTTACCGCCCAATTTCTCTCACTTCAAATCTATGCAAAATAATGGAAACCATGGTAAAGAATAGACTGGAATTTCATATGGAAAACAACAACTTATTAAACAAAACCCAAAGCGGCTTTCGTAAGAACAGAAGTACATTAGACCATATAGCCAGATTACAACACTCAATAAAGAAGGGGAATGCCAAACATCAGTACACACTAGGTATCTTCCTAGACATAGAAAAAGCATTTGACCTTGTATGGCAGGACGGCATAATTATTCAATTAAGCAAACTTGGGATTAAGGGAAGAATGCAACACTGGATAAAAAACTTCCTAAACAACAGAAATTTTAAAGTTCGCCTAGGAAACACCCTATCCACCGACCATCAACTAGACAACGGTACCCCTCAGGGAAGCGTCATTAGCCCCACCCTTTTTAACATCCTCATCAATGGCCTAGCCGATGAAATTGACACGAAACATCCAGAAGTAGAACAGTCCCTATTTGCTGACGATTCTGCCCTCTGCAAAACCGCACGTTCCATCAAAAAACTTACAAGTATAATGCAAAAAACACTAGATACAATTAGCGGCTGGGCGGGTAAATGGGGCTTCAAATTTTCCGCTCTCAAAACAACGGGTATTATATTCTCAAACAATAAACACATTGACGCTAAACTAACACTAGGAGGTGAGAAAATTTAATTCAAAAATAGTGTTAAATATCTTGGTATGATCTTTGACAGAAAACTCACATAGAAAGACCACATTGATCAACTAGTTCTTCGGTGCAATAAAGACCTGAACCTCATGAGGTGTGTGTCTGGGACAAACTGGGGAGCGAGTAAATATAGTTTGATAAAATTATACCAAACCCTAATTAGGTCAAAAATAGATTACGGGTCCATCGCCTACCAATCAGCATGTAAGACACAACTAAAAAGAATAGACAGCATTCAATATTCTGCTCTAAAAATAGCTACTGGAGCTTTCAAGGGAACTGCCCTATGTAGTCTTCAAATAGAAACCAATGAGAAACGTCTTCATCTGAGACGAGAGGAACTGTCCCTGAAATATGCAGGAAAAACTAGAGCTAAGGGCGATAATCACCCATGCCACAAAATTTTTGAAGATAAAAGTGAATATGAATATTTAAAGAAAAACTGGGAAAAAGACTCCGCCCCCCTCGGCTACACCGTAAATAACCTATTCCAAGAGCACGAAATACCCATCGCACACATCTGCGACACAGACAAATTCACTAGACCACCCTGGGAATTAGAGTCGCCCGACGTGGACACAAGTATCACGACTACCTCACAAAGAAGGACAACCCAGACTTTATAAGAGCCACCACCCTTGAATATATCAACCAAAACTGGAAAAATCACTTAAAATCTATACAGACGGATTGAAAAACACAAGCAATAACACAGGATCAGCTTTTGTTATACCTGAGCTCAACATACAAAATGGGTTCAAACTTCCAGACAATATGTCTGTATACTCTAGTGAACTGATTGCTATAATTAAGGCTCTCGAGTGGATCATCGAGCACAAACAAATCCGTGCGGTGATAGTCAGTGACTCCCTTAGTGGACTCACATCCATCAAAAATTCTATATCTGACAGTAGACCTGATCTCATACACAAAATAGAATGTATATGTACACAAATACACAACGAGGGTATAGACGCCATTTTAGCATGGGTCCCCGCGCATGTCAACATCAGAGGTAACGAAGCAGCCGACAAAACTGCCAAAGACAGTCTTGCTAAAACAACACACGATGTGCCAATAGGATTAGGATATAAAGAACTCAACACTATCATTAGACGCAGAATAGATAGCAAGTGGCAAAAGGAACGGAACGAAGAAGAACGTGGACGGTGGTTACATAAGATCCTTGACGGAGAGAAAAGACAAGCCCAGGGATTCCAGTTAGACAATAAACGTGATGACCGCATAATCACCAGATTAAGACTAGGCAAAACCGGACTTAAATCACATCTGTCCATGCTTCTGAAAAACACCTCACCACTCTGTACCGCATGCAACAATGTAGAAGAAACAATAGAACACGTGCTACTTGAATGCCCAATCCACAACCAACAACGTGTGGCACTTAGAAACGAATTAAAAAAATTCAACACTCCCTTAACATTACCAGCGTTATTAAACCCTAAGCCCCCCATTAGAAATCAGGTATTCAAGTCCTTGATAAATTTTATCAAAACTGCTGGTTATTACTCCAGTATATAATACTACCGCCGTACATGCGCAGTCAGCAATTTTTTTTTTTTTTTTTTTTTTTTTTGTTTTTTTTCCCCACATAATCAACTACTAGTACACCAAGTACTATGACACGATTTGATAGAGGCCAAATCATTCTTCTGACTTCAACAAATGGTATGGTTGCAGCGGAGTTACCTTGATACTGAGGGCCGTGTGCACCATAGCCATACAAAACATTATGGCCATAATAAACTATCCATACATAACATCCGGCCAAAATGTCACAGACACATTTAGAAATAAAATAGGCATGGCAACAACGGAGTTACCTTGATACTGAGGGCCGTCTGTTCCACTGTCCTACAAAACAAACGATGGCCAAATCTAATTGAATTCATGACAACATTAGCACGGCCAAATCGCATATAGCGAGCAGTATTCGGCATAAAATATAGGAAATGGTGATGGCGGAGTTACCTTGATACTGAGGGCCGTCTATCTCATTGTCCTACAAATTCTTTATGGCCATCAAACGATAATGCATACAGAAATAATACAGAGCCGTTTATTTGTGTATTCACCTAGTACTGAATCTATCGAAATGTTTAGTTATTTATTCATTTGTTTATCTATTTACTCACTTAATTATACATTGCTATTCATATTATGTGACTGACGGTCGGGGCGTGCCTGTTGTTGGGAGGAAGATATATCAAATTATTGCATCGAAAAACAATAGAAAACAAGAATGACTACAAGCCTTCTATTCCATATGATACAGGCACACTGAAGACCACAGACGAGTTGGACAAGACCTGAAAAAGAAGACGGATGACGATTACAAGAATACCAACAGCGCCTTGAGTGACAACGCCGCATAGCAGGAACACCCAGAATCAGAATACTCGACCCTGGACCACACCGGACACGCTACCCCTTAGATGTTACCGAACTGATGCCTCGACACAGAATATGATCCTTTGACTTTCACGCAATATAGGACGTAGACCTGCCGTTCTGTACCTCACTACACACTCCAAGCAATTGTTACAGGCACAGATTTCTGGAAGGACCCACCCTGTTCCCAAGGGCGTCGTTAGGGAAGTCGTCTCGAAGAATCCTGATGACGCCCTGGTTCTCCCAGTTTTTTTCTGGACGGCTTTGTGCGTACTATGGGGTACCGAGACAAAGGAATCATCCACGCGATTATAACAAATATTTTCCAGTATAAAAACCAATAACAGACTTAACGACTTGTACATAGCGACTCTTCTCTACTAGTATTTATATTTCCTCATTGTTATTGTTATTCATTATTTAATTATTTATTTTAATATCTAGCGCTGCAAAAGATCTTAAATTAACTAAGAAATGTACTGTGAAATTTAAATAAAACATTGAGTTGATGGGCCGCGAAATCCGTATGGGAAGCGGCCCTTAAACTACAATTTCAATCAATTAAGTAGGCAGTTTCAGCATTATTTGAGGAGTCAAGCTAGTTACCACACCAGTAAGCCCATATTCTCCTCGCCAATAACTGCTAACTCTGAACACTGATTCCTACAAAATGGATATTGGTACATTCTTGAGGTGAATATATTTGGGGCTTGTTACTTGTCAACATTGTCCGACTTATCTCTGCAAGTTACGACTTTTTGTGAGAATTTCCAAACAAAAAATTCTTTTTTTTTCTATTACAGGTTCATCATCCTTATTAGCTGCATAATTATATGCAAAGGACGAAGACGACACAACAGAAGAGGTGGAAACCGATTAGGTAGGCGAGGATGGTCCGGAAATCGTCAATCGCATGGAAACCTTGACAACCAGCTGGCCAACCTTGACAACCAATTACCCCAGGTAGAGGCCCGTTCAGCAGAAATTACGGACCTTTCTGAATGGACCGGTAAGTGGTCAGTTAATTATTTCATCTGAATATACATTTCAATATTATGTGTGGAAATTTTAAGTTCTCAACTGTAGTAGATAGTTTAATATGTATAAAATGCATGTGTAACCCAATCTTAAAATTATAACGTTCAATATATTACGCATCAAGACGTTATAATGTAATTTTTATCAATATTTTCCAGATAACGTCGACTACTGGAAACACAAATGTGATTGTGGAAACGGCGGAGTGTGCCTGATCTCACCGGCTCTCACCTTCTTCCCGTCGTCCATAGCTTTGCAAATGAAATTATGTATATCCACCAATTGGTAGACTGTACTATCACCACGAAGGAAGCCAAACTGTAAATTTGTTAGCAAATTATTGTCCATCAAAAAGTTGAATAGATATTTAAAACCCCATTTCTCAAAGATTTTACTGATTGTACTGGTTAGAGAAACTGGACGGTAATTTTGTATGTCATTTTTGTTTCCTTTTTTGAAGACTGGTATGACATTAGCAAGTTTCCAGTTGGTTGGGAATACTCCGCTATCCAAACATTTGTTGAAGAGATCCGACAAGGGCTTCGACAATTCGGTTGATGTACATTTGAGTATTCTATTGCTTATCCCATCTGGTCCGTGAGCTTTTTTAATATTTAAATTTCGTAAGATGTTTTCAACGTCAGAAGGTATAATAACTATTCGGTCTAGGTTATTATTAGTTGGGGTTACAGGGAGCGCGGAACAAGTCATGCTCTCCTGTACGCAGAAACTGGATTTTTAGCGTTATCCGAACGTAGGAATCGACACAAATTACGCCTCTTTTATAAAATGATATACGGGATTGCTCCCACTTATTTAAGTTCTCTTGTTCCCCCGCTAACCTCAAATATAACTGCTTATCATTTGCGAAACAGTAATAATATTGTGCTTCCCCATGCAAGAACTTCATTGTATTTTAACTCTTTTCTTCCCTCTGTTGTTCGCATGTGGAACAGTCTCGATGCAATTATTCGTGAATCACCTTCATACTCTTCTTTCTGCCGAAAATTATCCCTTAAAGACAACGTTGTTCCTCCATTTTACTATGTTGGCGATCGTAAATTCCAAATTATTCATTCACGGTTGAGACTTGGCTGTAGCTCGCTTACTGCAGATATGTGTCTACGACATATCACTGAAAATCCTTCTTGTGCTTGCGGACATGACGAAGAAAACCCGGAGCACTATCTTCTGTTTTGTCCTCTTTATACACCATTTAGAATCCAAATAATTCAATTACCAATCATGATATCGAAACCCTTTTATTCGGAAACCTATATCTTAACATTGAAGAAAATACACATATCTTTATCACTGTCTACAATTTCATTATACAATCAGAACGATTTCCGGAGTGATGGCGTTTCATTACTGTTTCGCAAATGATATACACGTATAACCTTTTAAGCGGAATATTTATTCTAAAGGAAGCCTATGTGAGCATACTTTTTTATAAGTTAGTGTATAAAATTAGTACTGGGTACATTTGTCTATTGTATAGCTTGATGATTCGTGGAAATATAGAGATATATTAATTAATACTGAGAGCATAGAATTGTATATATCAGATTGTTTAACGTATTTGTATATAAATGTTTTTCTTTCGTTTTTTTCACATGTGATTATATATTATTTAATCTTTTCGCCAAGTTAATGCAATCTTCTTTTTCTTTTTTTTGATTCAATTCACGATTTGTATTTTCAATTTGTTTGTCTGGGAGAGGCGTTAGTTTTGGCTTGCCTGTTCGCCGATCCCAGTTTCCCTTTAAGGAAATAAATATATTGTTTAAACCATAGTACTTAAACTGATCGCATGTTAATCAAAAGAAAAATAAAGAAACTTCAGACTAGAAACTAGACTCGGTCACATTTCAATAGATAAAATATTCAGAAAAAAAACATGTAGATACATCACTTATGGGAATTAATCAGTTTTATCGATTCAACTCTATAGATTAATGTTGCATACAAAACTCTACAATATTGGATGAATTGCGCTCATCCTCAATTGTCATGAATAATGTGTTGTTGTGGAAGTAATACTGGGAATAATCTTCTTACAAAGGAAGACCAGTCATGAGTAGCCCGTAAGATTTATGATTATCTAATCAGGACCGAATATTGTTATCTGGTTCTCGCACACTGTGCATCGACACGGCTGTGGTCTACATGTTTCTGTTGGCTGGATGAAAGTGACAGGCGGTGAAAACTCGTCACTAGCTTCGAACTGATTGAAATCTAGATGTTATAAAAAGGAACCGTTAAGTAGGCAGTTTCAGCATTATTTGAGGAGTCAAGCTAGTTACCACACCAGTAAGCCCATATTATCCTCGCCAATAACTGCTAACTCTGAACACTGATTCCTACAAAATGGATATTGGTACATTCTTGAGGTGAATATATTTGGGGCTTGTTACTTGTCAACATTGTCCGAATTATCTCTGCAAGTTACGACTTTTTGTGAGAATTTCCAAACAATTTTTTCCCCCTTTTACAGGTTCATCATCCTTATTAGCTGCATAATTATATGCAAGGGACGAAGACGACACAACAGAAGAGGTGGAAACCGATTAGGTAGGCGAGGATGGTCCGGAAATCGTCAATCGCATGGAAACCTTGACAACCAGGTGGCCAACCTTGACAACCAATTACCCCAGGTAGAGTCCCGTTCCGCAGAAATTAGGGATCTTTCTGAATGGACCAGTAAGTGGTCAGTTAATTATTTCATCTGAAATTACGTTTTAATATTATCTGTGAAAATTTTAAGTTCTCAACTCTAGTAGATAGTTTAATATGTATAAAATGCATGTGTAACCCAATATTAAAATTAATGTCAGAATTATAACGTTCAATATATTACGCATCAAGGCGTTCAATATACAGTTATGTGGTGTTATAATGTAATTTTTATCAATATTTTCCAGATAACGTCGACTACTCGAAACACAAACGGCGGAGTGTGCCTGATGAAGTTCCTTTGCCAATGTGCCAAGTGAGATATTTAAGATTTTTTTTTCTGTGGATGAACCACACTATTATTGAATTACAAATGAAAATTTGTCTAAAAGAACATTGTTGAAACTTCGGTCGACCATATAAATTATGATAAATGGTCCATGTCCTTCTAATGATATAAATATATTTTCTCATTGGTAGGGGCTACTGGGATGTGAGCACCGAAGACGATATCAAACATGCGGCAATGTCAAACATGGTAGCTGGATACGGTCAGCATGTAACCTGTGTCGCTGTTACGATGGAAACATGGTTTGTGTACCTTGGACATTCGGCGAGTGTGGTAAGTTGTGTCATTATTCGGTTCATCGTGTAAATTATTCGTTGTAGCAATGGTATAATTTTATTATGCTCGATGTAATTAGACTGATACATGTTGAGCAAATACATGATTAACTGATGTTAAATTATCCTATCTTTTCAGATAATAACTCCTTAGAGGAAGTCGTCCAAAATTCTCATGATGAACGAGGGAGAACGCCTGCACCAAGCCGAACTACAGCCGTTATCCCCGAGAGAGTGACCCTCCAACAGCTTTCTGTCTATTGGCCAATATCAAGTGCCGCTAATCTGGTACCCCGGAGTTGGGCTGTGTTTACTTCCATCGTGGTCCTGATGTTTTGTAAGAGACATGCTTAAATGTCCCTTATCTTCAAGTTTCCTTTTTGTTTTCAGTCATATATAGTGCTTATGTAAAGATACCGTGTTAGAATAATAGTCCATAATCAGTGCTTCATATTATAGTGCTTCACATGTCTTTCATATAGTGTATGTATTGTATGTTCGTTAGTATTCAATTTGTATATATATGCAATACATATTTGAAAATACAATTTATTCTATGAATATCATATTCGTATTTGTATGGCTCTGTTTAAGATCGACGACTTTGTGCATCATGATTTTATTCACCTCAGGTATAGGATGAAGTCATTCGCCGAGAGGAGGCTCAGTTAAATAGTTCCTGCTAATTCCCCATCAGAAATATAGATTATGTAATGTCCAAATAGTCCAGGCCAGGTATTGGCTGCGGATTACTTGATGATATCACTGCGGTGGAAATTGGCGGCAAACTTCAATTCCAGTTTTTAATCTTTATTCATCAAAACCGATGCTGAAGGCAATTCACGTACCATTGTAGATATTTGTGTATAGAAGATTAAGCAACGGAGTGAAGGATCGATAATCCTGATTGGTCATTATTCTTTTCGCTGATCATTTTATTTTCGCTCTAAATGTTCAACTATTGAAATAATGGACGTGCCTAACCTAGGTAATCGGTTTGTCACAAAAAAACTTGGAATTGTAATTTCTTTCTGTTAACTTCCGGTCTGTTTCTATGGCGATCGCTTGACCTTAGATGACCCAGGGAAGCAACAAAGTATACAGAAGTGTATATTGTCGTATGTGTTTGATTGGGTGTTGCTATATATAACAGGAATTTGCAGTTGTGGGAATGAAAATAATACAAGACTTCGATGAATTACCAGACTAGGCAATTCACTCACCATTGTAGCCTTATGAACATATCTTTTCAAACATACGGAATTAATAGTAGACTGGTGCCTGCATGGTGCAGGCGTTCTCCCTCGTTCATCGTGAGAATTTTGGACGACTTCCTCTAAGGAGTTATTATCTGAAAAGATAGGATAATTTAACATCAGTTAATCATGTATTTGCTCAACATGTATCAGTCTAATTATATCGAGCCTAATAAAAATTATACCATTGCTACAACGAATAATTTACACGATGAACCGAATAATGACACAACTTACCACACTCGCTGAAGGTCCAAGGTACACAAACCATGTTTCCATCGTAACAGCGACACAGGTTACATGCTCACCGTATCCAGCTACCATGTTTGACATTGCCGCATGTTTGATATCGTCTTCGGTGCTCACATCGTTTACCCCAGTAGCCCCTACCAATGAGAAAATATATTTATATCATTAGAAGCGATTGACATGGACTATTTATCATAATTTATATGGTCGACCGTAGTTTCAACAATGTTCTTTTAGACAAATATTCATTTGTAATTCAATAATAGTGTGGTTCATTGGCAAAGGAACTTCATCAGGCACACTCCGCCGTTTCCACAATCACATTTGTGTTTCGAGTAGTCAACGTTATCTGGAAAATATTGATAGAAATTACATTATAACACTACATAACTGTATATTGAACGCCTTGATACGTAATATTTTGAACGTTATAATTGTGACATTAATTTTAATGAGTCAGCCTGGAAAAAATTGGGGTGATCAAGTCAAAACTGTAGCCGCAGTGACGATTTAAAGTTCTCTGGTCAAAAGTGAAAATGTCGGGTGACAGGCACCAGTCTACTATTAATTCCGTTACTTGTTATGTATTAGCGTTAAAAATCGGCAAAAATCCAGAAAATTCACAATGCATAAATCCACCTGGCATGTCAATATTTACCGTGTGGGACATTACCAGTGGAAGTCTTGACAGATGTTGACCATGGAAATTTCAAATTGCCGCCACTGACAGCTGATTGGTGCTACAGAATGTCATTCAATTTGTAAACCGGGAGCCTTCTCACCCTTCACTGATCATGTCTCCATCCACCATGCTTTTCCCAAAATGGCCCAAATCAACACCAGGAAGTACAGTTTGAAGCCTCATCTGCAAGTTGAAATATCAGATGTATCAGAAATGCTGAAAAATCGCAGCTCATAAAATCCATAAAGATCTGCTCTCAAATTTCTAAACAATGTAGATCGTGGCTACTGACCCGGAAGTGATTAATTGTAGTCTGATGCCAACAAGCCGAACTACAGCCGTTATCCCCGAGAGAGTGACTCTCAAACAGCTTTCCGTCTATTGGCCAATATCAAGTGCCGCTAATCTGGTACCCCGGAGTTGGGCTGTCTTTACTTCCATCGTGGTCCTGATGTTTTGTAAGAGACAGGCTTAAATGTCTCTTATCTTCAAGTTTCCTTTTTGTTTTCAGTCATATATAGTGCTTATGTAAAGATACCGTGTTAGCAGAAAAAAGCGTCAAAGAAGCCAAATCAAGATGCTGGGAAGATTTCTGCAACACTATAGATACGAAAACTAACTCAAAGAAAGTATGGAATAAAATAAAAAGCATTCAAGGGAAAGCAACTAACACAATACCCGTACTAAACAAAACAAAGAGAACTAATCTCGAAAAGGCAGAATATCTTGCTGAATCATTCGCATCAAACAGTAGCGATAGCAACCTGAAACCAGAATTCAGAAAAATCAAACAAGAAACTATCCTGGAAAATGACACAAATGATTATATAGAAAACTACCTTAACGGAGACTTTAATATCAATGAATACAGAAAAGCTTTACACTCTAAAAAAGAAAGTTCACCCGGCGAAGACAAACTAGGGTATACAATCCTAAAGCACCTACCAAACACCACTCAGAAACTAATCCTAAAACTAGTTAATGTGAGTTGGAAGACCAAACAACTCCCGAACAAATGGAAATCATCTATTGTTATCCCAATACCAAAACCTGGTAAAGACCCATCAGATAGTAAGTCATATAGGCCGATCTCACTCACGTCAAATTTATGCAAAATTATGGAAACCATGGTCAAAAACAGACTTGAATATCACCTGGAAAGCAACAACTTGTTAAACAAAACACAAAGCGGTTTTCGGAAAAAAAGAAGTACTTTAGACCACATAGCCAGACTCCAACACTCAATCAAAAAGGGTAATGCCAAACACCAATATACATTAGGCATTTTCTTGGATATAGAAAAGGCGTTTGACCTTGTATGGCAGGACAGGATTATCACCCAATTAAACAACCTAGGAATTAAGGGCAGGATACAACACTGGATAAAAAAATTTCTTCATGACCGAAACTTCAAAGTTCGTATTGGTAACACCATGTCCATGGACCACCAGCTAGATAACGGCACCCCACAGGGCAGCGTCATAAGCCCCACCCTTTTTAACATCCTGATTAATGGCCTGGCCAACGAAATTGACACAAAACATCCTGAAATTGAACAATCACTTTTTGCTGATGATGCTGCCATGTGGAAATCTGCCGGATCGATAAAAAAATTAACAAGTATAATGCAAAAGGTACTAAATACAGTCAGCGACTGGGCCGATAAATGGGGATTCAAATTTTCAGTTGTCAAAACTACCGGTGTGCTATTCTCAAATAAACAAACCACAGACATCACGCTATCACTAGGAGGCCAGAAAATCGAGTTTAAGAATAGTGTCAAATACCTAGGTATGATCTTCGACCGAAAACTCACTTGGAAAGACCACATCGACCAATTAATTATTCGGTGTAACAAGGACCTGAACCTTATGAGGTGCGTATCGGGTACCAACTGGGGGGCCAATAAACATAGCTTAATCAAATTATATCAAACACTCATCAGATCCAAAATAGACTATGGTTCAATCGCGTATCAATCAGCATGCAAGACCCATTTGAAAAGAATAGACAGCATTCAGTATTCGGCCCTAAAAATAGCCACCGGGGCGTTCAAAGGAACTGCATTATGTAGTCTACAAATAGAAACTAATGAAAAACCCTTACACTTAAGACGAGAAGAAAATGTGCTGGCGACGTACATCAAATCTTTGAACTACCGGGTGGTGATCTGAAAGTCCACTGCAAATCACAAACTCAGTACGAGAAATTACTACATTTAGACCTGCTAGCAGATAAACCTGTCTCGGTAAAACAATTCATACAGCGTAGAGAGCAATGCAAAGGAGTAATTTATGGAATTGACCACAGTATCAAACTAGAAGACATTCTCCCCACTCTCTCAAAACAAAACGTCGTATATGCCAAAAGAATGCAAAAGAACAAACAGGAAACGACAAGCATTATGCTAGTATTCAAAGGATCAAAATTACCGGAAACTGTCCGGCTTTGGCTTCGTAACATTATAGTTAAACCTTTTTTTGACACACCAAAACGATGCCATAACTGTCAGAAATATGGTGGTCATATAGCTAGATTTTGTAAATCTCAAGTTGTATGTGCGAAATGCTCTGGAAATCATAAATACGAAGAATGTACAGAAAGAAAAGTAACATGTGTAAACTGCAAAGGCAACCATTCAGCGGCCTACAAGGGTTGTATAGCTTACAAAGAGGCAAAAAGAGTTGAATTCACTAAGGCAGACAAAGGAATTTCTTACGCAGAAGCTATAAAAGAAACCAGAATGAATAGGAAAATCAGAGAAACTAATGTGAATCAAAAACTCAGAGAAACAATAGACCTGCGAAAACCTGTGAGCGAGGCACCAGTGACAGAACAATCAATGGAGTCAGAAACCGCGGACCAGCCCGAAACAATTAGTATGAGTAAAATCGAATTCCTAGGTTTTATTAACATTGTTATTAACTCAGTCCACAATGCCAACCCCAAGACGAATAAAGCTGACATAATAGCCCGCATTGCTCAAGACTTCTTGAATTGGGAATTTAACCCCAAAGAAATAATAGCATGGGGATTCAATCCGAAATACAAAAGAAAAACATCAACTCCCAAGAAAAACAATAACGCCCTCAACACCTCTATATGAGAACACCTGGGACAATACATTAGACCCACCGCGTAATACACAACCCAATTTTCAATAAACTCACCATACTACAATGGAATGCAAATAGCATTGCAAAACACGGAGACAATCTCAAAATCTTAGTAAATGAAATAAGCCCTGACATCATATGTATACAAGAAACATTTCTTAAGCCAGGAAAAAATAAATTTGCAATAAAAGGATATACGCCATATAGACAAGACAGACTAAACGGCCCAAAGGGAGGCAACCTCACACTAGTTAAGGAAGAACTCATACAGCTAGAATTGGACAAGAGCCCAGTAAATGAAGACCTCGAATGGCAAGCTATACGGGTGTTCCAAAATAATAAACCTATAAATATAGTGAACCTGTACTCCCCTGGCACTCTAAAAACAATATCACAAAAAGAACTTAACAAAATCGCCCAAAAATATGACTCGCCAATTATAATCTGCGGCGATTATAATAGCCATAATCCAATCTGGGACGAAACCTGCACCACGTTAGATGATAGGGGTAAATCAGTAGAAAAATGGTTAGATGATAATAACCTCGTATTCCTGAACTCGGGAGAAGGGACTAGAATAGATATGCGAACCGGTAAACTCACTGCAATTGACCTAACAATAGTCTCTCCCGAACTAGCAGTAAAATCAGAATGGGCAGTCCCACCAGATACACTAGACAGCGACCACTTTCCAATCCTGACTAAATTTAGCATGAAACCAGATTTTGAACAGACAGACCCTCTCCCACGCTTCCAATACTCCAAGGCAGACTGGAAAAGCTTCCAAAACGATTGCCAAAGTCTAATACATGACGATATAGTTAGTAATGATATAGAGACTTTCAATGAAAATATAACCAGCAAACTTCTAAACATAGCACAAAAACATATTCCAGTTACGAATAAGCGACCCAACAAAAATCCAGTGCCTTGGTGGGACCGAGAGTGTGGAAAGAACATCGCAGCAAAGAAAAAAGCACTCAGAAAATTCAAAAAAAGCCGGCTCCAGAGTGATCATGAAATATATAAGGAACTGAAAAGAATAGCAGAAAAAAGCGTCAAAGAAGCCAAATCAAGATGCTGGAAGATTTCTGCAACACTATAGATACGAAAACTAACTCAAAGAAAGTATGGAATAAAATAAAAAGCATTCAAGGGAAAGCAACTAACACAATACCCGTACTAAACAAAACAAACAGAACTAATCTCGAAAAGGCAGAATATCTTGCTGAATCATTCGCATCAAACAGTAGCGATAGCAACCTGAAACCAGAATTCAGAAAAATCAAACAAGAAACAATCCTGGAAAATGAAACAAATGATTATGTAGAAAACTACCTTAACGGAGACTTTAATATCAATGAATACAGAAAAGCTTTACACTCTAAAAAAGAAAGTTCACCCGGCGAAGACAAACTAGGGTATACAATCCTAAAGCACCTACCAAACACCACTCAGAAACTAATCCTAAAACTAGTTAATGTGAGTTGGAAGACCAAACAACTCCCGAACAAATGGAAATCATCTATTGTTATCCCAATACCAAAACCTGGTAAAGACCCATCAGATAGTAAGTCATATAGGCCGATCTCACTCACGTCAAATTTATGCAAACTTATGGAAACCATGGTCAAAAACAGACTTGAATAT
>JAVTVY010034275.1:0-14969 GCA_036873755.1 Hanleya hanleyi
CGCTTTGCAAACCTAATCAACCGTAATTCTCCCAGTCCATAACATTTTTGTTCACTCCATGTCCCATGTACAGGCGATCGAACAAGAGCAACGCAAAGCTGGGGGAGGGAAGTCTGACACATCCTCCCCACAACGCATGCTCCATTCACAGGCTATTATTAGACCCCCCAGCGAGGTGGTTGAGTCTGACAGCGAATGACTGTCAGCAAAACAACAAGTGGAAAACGGGAAGAATGATCGAAGATGTCTCTCCAAATGTTTCCCGTTTTATTCATTAATCTCGGGGATGTACATCCTAGATCAACGACTGAGGGCGCAAAATATACCCGGGGAGAAAGCTAAGAAAGGTGCCCCCACTATTCTGTCGGGAACATGTCAATTCGTCCCCAAACTAACTCGTCCCTAACTCGAGTCAATTCGTCCCCAACTTTGAGTGAACTCGTCCCCAACCTTGAATCAACTCGTCCCCAAACAAAAATCAAAGTTTACCGACAAGCGTAACATTTCCTTATGAACTTTACATATGTGCTATGTTCTAGTATTGAACATGTATTGAAATCTTAGCTCCAGAGCCGCTTCCCATACGGATTTCGCGGTCCAGCAACTCAATGTTTTATTTAAATTTCACGGTACATTTCTTAGTTCAAGATCTTTACAGGCGCTACATTTTAGAATAAATAAATAGCAAAGATAATAATTTTATTACTTCCAATTTATTTTTGCCTTTCTTTACTGAGTCTCTTTCTGTAAAATTTCTGGTCTGGACTGGCCTTAAGACTTAATCTTATAATCCAACAACTCATCAACACCATCAAAAGCAAGCTTCGAATGATACATTTCAATGAGTAGCATAACGGATTAAGTTGATTGACTGTAACGTATTCACACAGTCCTTTTGTGTTTGCAGAATAAACTTTACTGTTCAGCTCAGGACGCATTTACAGGTCGGCGGCTATTTACATCACTGACCACGTGGTGGCTTGAGGGACCATTCTAAAATTACCAGGCACATAAGGGGCCATCTCAATAGTAACGAGATACACTACATTCCCTCATATTTAAGCTAGATGAATGCACCACTCTTTAGACTTAATCTAGGCACGCCTCAAAACAAAACAACGTCACATTTTATCAATTAACAAACTGAACACAATTAATACCGGCTTTATATTCTGAAAAAGTTGACTCGTATGAATTGAATAAAATCTCTTGGGGAATGTTACTTTGGGTAGTTAGGATGCAAGTCAACATTCTTCAGTGTCAATAATTCAGGTTTCTTCAAATTAAATATTTCTCCCGAACATTCATTTACTGGTTTTGTCATTTTTCCCGAAAGGAAGTATTCAAAACTAACTGTCAACATGAACTGATAATCGGTACATCTCTCTGTACCTGAACATCTGCAAGTTGCGTGGAAGAACTCATTTGTGGAATGTCTGTGGCATGGGTAGCGAACGGTTAACATGAGAGTTTTCCATTTCAACAATGGGTGGATAAATCACTGTATCGTTGTTCGAATCTTCCGAAGATAATCTCACGTGATCACCATGACGTCGAACGATACGACCATCTGTTAGTTTAACGACAGACAGAGAGCCATACTTCTCTACAATAGTGCATTTTAGCCAACGTGCACCAGATCCAAAAAATTTGACAAAACCTGGTCTCCTATATCTAGGTGTCTGTCACTTACATGCGTATCGTGCCAAAGTTTTTGTTCGGCTTGTACCCTTCGAACTTTGGCACTTTCATCAGGTTGTAACACATCCAAGTGTGTTCTCAATCTCCTTCCCATTAGAAGTTCTGCAGGAGATTTCCCAGTCGTTGAGTGCGGTGGCACACGGTACTTGAACAAAAATCGCGATATTCTGGATTTCAAGCTCCCCTTAATACCCATTTTTCTCATTCCGTCCTTAAATGTTTGCACCGACCGTTCTGCAAGATCATTTGAGCCCGGATGGTAAGGAGTGGAAGTGAGGTGAGTGATCCCATTTACACGTGTAAATTCACAAAATTCAGCACTCGTGAACGACGAACCGTTGTCAGATACGAGAGTACTCGGTAGGCCATGTGTGGAAAATGACATCCTTAGCTTGCTGATGCTTACTTCCGATGATGCCGATGAGACTGGGAATACCTCCATCCATTTGGAGTACGCATCAGTTATGATCAGGAATGTCCTATTCATAAACGGACCAACATGATCAATATGTACGCGATCCCATGGCCTGGTGGGCCATTCCCAAGGACGCATCGGGGTTGCTGTTGGTAACTTAGCATTTACTTGACACGAGTCACATCTGCGAACCACATTTTGAATATCCCTGTTCAGGTGTGGCCACCATACATACCTGCGCGAAAACGCCTTCATTCGCACAATTCCAGGGTGCGACTCATGTAGCATCTCCAGAACTCGAGATCTACCTTGTGGGGGCACCACGACTCTACATACCCACAGTATCACTCCATCGTGCACGCTTAACTCCAATTTACGTACAAAGTATGGTTGAATGTCTGGTTCTACAGACGGTGGTCATCCATTCATGATAAAACGTCGTACACGCGTCAACAATGGATGACGGTCTGTCCATCGTTTGATCTCTTCGGCCGTTACAGGTGAGGCGTCTAGAAATTCCATAAGTAGCACAGTATCGCCCGGTATTGGCACTGTTTGTTTCTCTCTCAGAGGCAAACGACCCATGGCATCAGCGTGACACATTTCCAAGCCAGGTTTGTATGTGAATGAATAGTCATAGGCGGACAGGGTTAGTGCCCATCGCTGAATCCTAGAGGAAGCAAGGATTGGAACGCCTTTGGTTTCACCAAATACAGTTTAAAGTGGCTTGTGATCGCTTGTGATCTCAAAGTGTCTGCCAAACAGGTGAGCATGGAACCTTTTGACTCCAAAGATAACTGCGAGTCGTTCTTTCTCTAGTTGTGAATAGTTCTGTTCAGCGGGAGCTAGGGTACGCGACATGAAAGCGATGGGCTTTTCTGATCCATCATCCATTCTGTGCGACAGTACTGCCCCAATGCCATATAGGGAAGCATCGCAGGCCAGTAACAAATCCTTGTCTGAATCATAGTGAACGAGAACTTTGGAGGAATTTAATAGGTCCTTCGATGCCTGAAAAGCCTCAGCTTGCATTTGATCCCAGTGCCACTTGCTTGTTTTTCTCAACACAAGATGTAAGGGGGCCAAAACTGTCGACAGATTGGAAAGAAAACGACCATAATAGTTCAAGAGTCCAAGATACGACTTGAGCTGTGTGACGTTCTTTGGAATCGAGGCTTCCATTATTGCACGCACTTTCTCTTCCACGGGGTGCAAGCCTTCAGCGTCGATTCTATACCCAAGATAAGATAACTTCTTTCGTTTGAAAGACACACTTTTCCACTTCGACACACATGCCAGCATCCTCCAATCGCTTGAGAACCATTTCTCATATGGGCCGCTTCAGTCTCACCTGTCACCAAAATATCATCCTGATAAGCGCAGACGTGTGGAATACCCTGTAGCAAGGTGCCCATGCTCCTTTGGAAGATTGACGGGGAGGACGAAATTCCAAACGGAAGTCGGTTGTAAAAAAATAATCCATGCTGTGTATTTATGGTGGTATAATTATTTGACTGCTCATCCAGGGGTAACTGCAGGTAAGCACTACTTAAGTCAATTTTGGTGAATGTTTTCCCTCCACTCAAATTGGCATAAAGATCCTGAATCCGTGGAATCGGGTAGGTGTCCAACTTTGCTACCTGATTTACTGTGACTTTGTAGTCACCACATATTCGTATTCGACCATCACTCTTCAGGACCGGGTGCTACCCAGTCCGAAAATAATACCTAGTACCGGTTCAATAATTCCTTCCTGTTGGAGGCGATCCAACTCGGCGTCGACCTTTGATCTCATTGCGTACGGCACTGGTCGCGGTTTAAAGAACTTTGGCTGGGCTGTAGGATCGACATGAATTTTTGCTGTCATATTTTTAACCTTTCCAAGCCCATCACGGAACACTCCAGGGTATCTTTCGATTATTGGCACATGTGAGGGCGTATCACTCACATGATAAATCTCCGTCCAATTTAACCGAAAGATCTTCAGCCAGTCGCGACCTACTAATGTCTGGGCCATTTCCCTCAACAACAACAAGCTGGATTGTTATACTCCACTTCAACATCAACCGTGCCGGCGACGTTGATGTTCTCACCTGTGTATGTGCGTAACTGTGCAGTCGATTTTTTCATAGCTGGTGATTCACAAAACACATTTTTGTATGTTGCCATGCTTACAATGGAAACTGATGCACCCGTATCGATCTGCATCTCAACAGATTATCCATTAACACAAAAATCGGCCACTAACGGACGTACGCGGTTTTTACCCGCCCTCATGTTGAACATAGGGTAAACACTGTCGTCATCAGTATCTTCTACACTGTTATCCTGCACAACGTTTGCTCTGAATTTATCAGTCCGTTTCCGTATGTTTTTTCTATTCCACCCTTTCTGAGTACACATTTTTGAGATGTGACCTTTGGCATGACATGAATGGCACTCCGCGTCCTTAAAACGACATTCATCTGACGAAAACAACGAGCCAAACTCGACTGGTAACTTTCCTTTGAGTGTTGACCACCACCACAAAAACCACTGAGATCTGACCTCTTTACACTACTAATTTTGTTAGCATTAAATTTTCTGTGGTTGTTTTGGTGTTGTACTTGATTTACTTTCTCTTCCTTCTTCCCTTGCAGGAAATTAGGCTGGAAGGCTTTTAGAGTTTGAATATCTGAAGCATGTTTTGCCGCGATTTCCATTCCCTGGGCTATATCCATGGCTTTAGCAAAAGTAAGGTCTTTTTCTGACAATAACCTGCGCTGAATACGATCGTCTTGCACACCGCAAACCAATCGGTCACGAAGCATTTCCTCTAATGTCGCTCCAAATTCACAGTGTTCAGCCAAATGTCTTAGATCGGCCATAAAATTAGAAATTGACTGACCTGATTTTCGAAACTCCGAGTTGAATTTGAAGCGCTGTACGATCGGGGAAGGCTTCGGGTGGTGATGTTCTTGAATAAGTTCACATCACTGTTTGAATGTTATATCGGAGGGCTTGTCTGGGGACACCAATCTACACATAAGCCCGTAAGTTTTTGAACCACACGCTCAACAGTATAGCATGCTGTTTTCCAGCATCTTCGATCTCGTTGGCGATGAAATACTGGGAGAGACGCTCGGTGTACTGAATCCAATCTTCATCGTCAGCGTTGAACTCCTCGATCTGGCCGAAAGCAGTTCGTTCACAAATTCCAGTGAAACTTTAAGTTCAGACATTCTCCGAATTATCCTCCTCGCCAAATGTAACTTTTTTGTCCTTTTGTGTTTGCAGGATAAACTTTAGTGCTCAGCTCCGAACGCATTTACAGGTCGGCGGCCATTTACATCACTGATCACGTGGTGGCTTGAGGGACCATTCTAAAATTACCAAGGCACATAAGGGACCATCTGAATAGTAACGAGATACACTACATTGGCTGTCCATTGTTTTCCTGAGTAGTCATTGACACTCCGTTGAACAATCGATTAGTAAACTAACAGTTGGAGTTAAGGAGCAAGTTGTCTTTGAGTTTTGAAATATTAGGGTACAAAATCTAGAGTTTCCAAAGTAATGTCATTCTGAACTTTGACCAACACAAGATACAGTACGCAATTTAGCAATGAGTCATAGATACCATCCTTGCCATGTTTGCATTGGAAATGTTCGACCAAGACCAAGAAGTGCTGTTTAGGCCAAACCATCCCACAGTTTCCATCCACAGTAAGAACGCGATGTTTTTCAACGGATACGCTCGCTCGCATACAAGCCTGTGGAATACCAGATAGTCGAGGAGCAGGTCCGCTTCCTTCAAGACAGTTGCAACCACTGGAAAACGTTGTTAGAGCCCTTCTGTTATGGTTGACATTATTTCATCAGTGTCTGGTAGGGTCACCTTCAAATGTCTCTTCAGAAATATGCGGCTCTGTATTATGGCAGCCATCAGGAGAAATGGCAGACTCAGTATCCATATCGTCACCTATATGTATGTTATAGCGACTAGCGTCTTCATTGAACTGATCGCAATATTCAGAAGACACAACAACTGAGACACACTATAATGAGTGAACAATGGTTTATCCAACTTGATTGTTACTAAATTTTTGACCTTGCAGTATGTAATCGGAAATGGTACTGGAATTTGATGTATATATGGAATAATAACTATCTTCCAGACAGCATGCACGTGACAGGTCGACGTTGGCCAAAGGACAGCTTCGCCTGTAATAAATAGAAATACATGTTCAAGGTGTCCGTCTCAACATACCGATGATAAGAGGGTTAGTGAAAGAGGTGTCTTGTGCATATATCATCAACACAAAGTAGAACCTACCAAGGAAAATTTGGCTATGAAATATAATTACTATATATTAAATATTCCTTCAATGCAGTATTACCATATTCGTCAGCTGACTAGCTGAAGAGCTTCTTGCTCATTTGACGTGTTGCTGTTCGTCTGCGGGCCTGCTTCATCGGTCGATCTAATATGTGATCCATTGGCAGGCCCAACACCAATGGCGAACAGGGCCTATGGCGCTTCCGTGAGTATATGGTAAGACCCCCCCCCCCCATCCACGTTTTCGCCGAAACCTGAAATGTAATTACTTTTCGCCATCGACTGTTTGTTATTAACACCCCCCACCCCCCGCAAACTCTCCCTGCTAATCGCTTGATCGTACACAATGTACGGTTATAAATAAGAACAATAACTTTTACTATATGACAAATTAGCTGTACTGTTTAGAGTATCATAGGACCGACCTTGTGATCGGCCACGTCACCCCAAGGAAAAGCGGAGTTTTACACCCAGGTAGTTACGTTCACTTACTTACTCGTATACATGTATAATTTCCACATACTCTGAGTATAAAATTCAATTTCAGACGGTATTTCGCAAATTTAGAAGAATTTATCTATTTTTCTTGCACCAAGGGATGGCTTGTCGTGCACCGTGGACTACCCCAATACAATTAGTTCATCTAAGTTCATCAGTGGTTCTCTAGTCAGTTTAACTGACTTTACAACAACAGATGTGTATCCTAGTAACCTTGGCAGTATATTTCATTGAAAACGGACGGACCATGTGGTAAAATGACTCCAATCAGGGGTATAATGCAGGATTGTCTGTCAAAATACCCACAACAGCTCTAACTGTGTGGCTTATTTACGGAAAACGGGATCTTGACAGAGAGGGAACTGTGATCAGATCTCTTCTATGATTAAATAGGCCCCTGATATGCTACATGATATCCACCCACCTCCGCCCCGCGTTCATCGGTTTCTTCCACTCTGTCCGGAGGGGCCGAAAAACGTGTACTTTCGGCCATGTTTTGCTCCACAGGATGGAAAACATGCTCCACGGGATGGAATGTCATGCCAAAGCACACAAGGGATGGAGAACTGAATCTCCGGGGTGTGAGTGTGTGACCTTTCAATGTTGTACGATAAATTGTCTCCGAAATATCGCCGAAAACGTCTCGGAATATATTATTTGGGACAGACAGTAGAGTTGACACTGGTAACAAGAGCTTTTCAAGATTTTCAATCATACCGGTACCATGCAGAATAAGGTTACCAAGTTAATAATAAACTGCATAAAATATGCGGCACCGACGTGTCGGCGTCAAAAATCAGTCAGATCTAATCAGGGTGGCAGACTTTGCGATACACAGTCCGAGTGAAAAGGTAATAATAATATCGCCTGCGAGCCCAACTTTCCGTTCGCAGTATTTTCTACGATTCCGTGAATGCGCTTGCGTTTAGCCTAAACCATTGGGCCCTTGTTAATACCTGAATTATCTGATTGTCATACAGTCTAGTTTGCGCTTTGCAAACTTAATCAACCCTAATTCTCCCAGTCCATAACATTTTCGTTCACTCCATGTCCCGTGTACAGGCGATCGAACAAGAGCGGACACAGGAGAGTAGTGTGGCAACGCAAAGCTGGGGGAGGGAAGTCTGACACATCCTCCCTACAGCGCATGCTCCATTCACATGCTATTATTAGACCCCCAGCAAGATGGTTGAGTCTGACAGCGAATGACTGTCAGCAAAACAACGAGTGAAAAACGGGAAGAAAGATCGAAGATGTCTCTCCAAACGTTGCCCGTTGTATTCATTAATCTCGGGGATGTACATCCTAGATCAACGACTGCGGGCGCAAAATATACCCGGGGAGAAAGCTAAGAAAGGTGCCGCCACTATTCTGTCGGGAACAGGTCAATTCGTCCCCAAACCAACTCGTCCCCAACAAACTCGTCCCTAACTTTGAGTGAACTCGTCCCCAACGTTGAGTCAAAGTTCAAATTTTACCGACAAATGTAACATTTCCTTATGAAATTAGCTCAAGAGCCGCTTCTCATACGGATTTCGCGGTCCAGCAACTCAATGTTTTATTTAAATTTCACGGTACATTTCTTAGTTCAAGATCTTTACAGGCGCTACATTTTAGAATAAATAAATAGCAAAGATAATAAGTTTATTACTTGCAATTTATTTTTGCTTTTCTTTACTGAGTCTCTTTCTGTAAAATTTCTGGTCTGGACTTCTCGCCTTAAGACTTAATCTTATAATCCAACAACTCATCAACACCATCAAAAGCAAGCTTCGAATGATACATTTCAATGGGCAGCATAACGGATTAAGTTGATTGGCTGTAACGTATTCACACAAAGTCCTTTTGTGTTTGCAGAATAAACTTTACTGCTCAGCTCAGAACGCATTTACAGGTCGGCGGCCATTTACATCACTGACCACGTGGTGGCTTGAGGGACCATTCTCAAATTACCCAGGCACATAAGGGGCCATCTCAATAGTAACGAGATACACTACATTCCATCATATTTAAGCTAGATGTATGCACCACTCTTTAGACTCAATCTATAGGCACGCCTCAAAACAAAACAACGTAACATGTTATCAATTAACAAACTGAACACAATTAATACCGGTGTGGAAGCAACCGTGGTCCGCCAGATATGATGGTCCTGGGACCATGATATCTGGATCTGGGTGCCCCCCGAAGGGCACCCAGATCCAGATACGAAAGTCCTCCATCGGAAACAGTTGTCCCCCTATCAGCAGAAACCAGGGTCCTGATATCGTTGGTGTCCGGGTCAGTGAAATCTAGACAGGAATGTCCCTTCTCATATATATAGGGCCCGGACCATGGCATCTGGCGGACTATGGGCGCTTCCACAGCTATGGAAGTCCTCAGAGTCCGGCATACCTCTGAGTCCGGTTGACCTATATATGAAACTAAGGGAATAGTAAAGACTAGAAATTCTGAACAGAGGTTCGGCCAGCAAATCGGTGGTGCAGTGGGTAAAGGCATAGACGGTGAACAATACAGCAGAAGGTAAGATTGTGGGTTCGATCCTAGTCGGGGTCAGTTGAAAATGTTTGATTTTCTGCATTTCTCATGTACAGCTTTAGTACGTCTTGTAAAGTTATACCGTTGCGTCTTTGTTAAATATATATTTTTTTTTAGAATTTTTTTTTTTATGTATTTAGGTCAATTTACATCTTTACGGTGGCGCATATACGACATGCTATTAATTTAGTTTTGTTTATATTTTTTCAGTTTGGGTTGGGGGGGGAGGTTCTTTCACTCCTCCTAAGTTTCCACCCAGGCGCAAAGGTTTTCACCGAGGCGCAAACGTTATCACCCTGGTGGAAACCTGTTTTAACCCAGGTGAAATCCTGTTTTCACCCAGGTGAAAATCTTCTCACCCCGGTGTACAAGTACAATGAATCCTTCTTTCCGCGCTGGGTTAATTTTCGCACGCATATGATTTTGTGAATGTTGTGAAATCAGAAAGAAACACGAGATATTGAGATATCTAATGAAAATGTATATCACATTTTTGAGATCAGTAAATATTGAGGAAATTGTCATGTCGGAGATCTCTATTACTGTTATAATTAATGTTACTCTAAAATAACCACGCTAGTAGTAGGGTGTAAGCATCTGGAGTATTTAGCGCCTCACTGCGCATGCGCGGAGTGAATAATTGGGTTGGCATAGGGGGGGTTCGCATGTCGTGAGTCAATGTAAATGAGGAGTATTTATGGAAATGAGGGGTGATTGTATGTGTGCGCATGCGTGAGTGTATGCGCATGCGTGAGTGTATGCGCATGCGTGAGTGTATGTAAATGAGGAGTAGAATATGGAAATGAGGTGATTGATGCGCATGCGTGAGTGTATGCGCATGCGTGAGTGTATGCGCATGCGTGAGTCTGTAAATGAGGAGTAGAATATGCAAATGAGGTGATTGATGCGCATGCGTGAGTGTATGCGCATGCGTGAGTCACAGCAGCAGCTGTGTAATGGGTTTTTCCCCCGCCCTCATTTGCATATCCCATGTCACTTTCCCGATCCCCAGCCACCTGTCACTTTCTCGATCCCCAGCCGCCCTCATTTGCATAGGTTCAAGATGGCGGCTTGTTTGTGTGTGTTATGGGTTTTCCCCAGCCCAATAAAAGGAGTCCATTTTTTAGGGTAGGGGTGTATTTCAATCTGACTTACCTGACCTGTCTGCCTGCCTCACCGATTTTCCTGCCCGCCTGCCTAACGGACCTCCCTGATCACTGCCTGTGTGTAATCATCTGCCTGACCAGTATCATTGACCAGTATCACAGAGTAACACCAATCAACGTCGTACACGTATGTAATATACATTAATTTTTAATAATATCCATGCTAGGAAATGTCCCCCTCCCCCTCCCCCTCCCCCTCCTCCCAATGGATAAATAGATGGTAGTGTGGCGAAAATTTAAATTATTACCTACTCAGTACATATTATGGTTAATTTTAAAATTAGTTCGATTTGCAGAATGTAAACAAACACCCACATTCTGCACACCATACCAGCCTATACTAAAAAACAACTGTCAACTTCGTTTTAGTGCGTCACAAAAAGTGCGCGAATGAACTATTTCTAAATAATTTCATGACGAATTCTGCTAAGGTTAGAAAGTACAGATATTTTATGATTTAGTCCTGAAGTACCAGCTCGTAAGATGTTGTAATTGTTCAGATATTAATTTGTGAAGTTTGACAATTTTCTGTCTTCGAGCTTCGGACGGCGGCCATATTGGTTATATTTTGTTCAGCGGAGTGTTAGTTTGTCGTGATAGACAATCGATAATTAATCATATTTAGAGATATATTTCTCAAGACAACCTTGCATCCAATGAAAATATAAGTGTTAAGGCTTACATTGCTTACCTTGCTAGTCAGATTGCTGCCTAAAAGGTGTTATTTTTCAATAAAGCGGCATATGTTCCCGCCGATGCGATGTGAAGCCAACACATGTGTACGTGTCGTTGCTAATGGCAACGCAACAGCTGTTTCGCTTAAGGGGTCGACTCCACTTACCGGCCTACGGCCGATGTTTATGATCTAATTGGTTTAATATCCTGTAGATTCCAATGTTATTCATACGTTATGACTTTTGTCTAATCCTTCATTCAATATCAAGCCGTCGTCTTTTAAAGAATTTTCTCGTCCATAATCCAAAGACCTGCCCGCCTGCCTAACGGACCTCCCTGATCACTGCCTGTGTGTAATCATCTGCCTGACCAGTATCATTGACCAGTATCACAGAGTAACACCAATCAACGTCGTACACGTATGTAATATACATTAATTTTTAATAATATCCATGCTAGGAAATGTCCCCCTCCCCCCCCCCCTCCTCCCAATGGATAAATAGATGGTAGTGTGGCGAAAATTTAAATTATTACCTACTCAGTACATATTATGGTTAATTTTAAAATTAGTTCGATTTGCAGAATGTAAACAAACACCCACATTCTGCACACCATACCAGCCTATACTAAAAAACAACTGTCAACTTCGTTTTAGTGCGTCACAAAAAGTGCGCGAATGAACTATTTCTAAATAATTGGTTTAATATCCTGTAGATTCCAATGTTATTCATACGTTATGACTTTTGTCTAATCCTTCATTCAATATCAAACCGTCGTCTTTTAAAGAATTTTCTCGTCCATAATCCAAAGACAGCATTAGCACCAAACAATTTATTTGGCCTGTATGGGTATAGGGGTGATCGGTTTTTTTTATGGCTTTTACTATGAGCTATGAGGTTGATCATGTAGAATACGATGGAAAAAAATTTGAAAGTACCGAAAATAATAATAAAAATAAAAAAATCGGCGAGTAGTAGACAAAGGGAAAATTGGGAAGTACTGACCATGCCCCAGAATACTTCATATGCATATCACGGCCTTAAGGCCTATGTAAGATGTAATCTACTTCACAGTTTAGTAGTATAAAAAGCGCAAGTCTTATTGACCTTGTCCCTTCCAAAGAAATAAAATCGGCTCTATTTTACAGGAGTATATACGCAGGTGACGTGGAGGTTGTGACGTCACTTCCCGGTTTTCACTTTCGAACATAGAAGAGTTCCAATTTTTTCCCTTAGACGTCCGTATGTTCATCCTCCAAACCCACAAGAGTTCCAATGTTAAACCGCCGGGGTGTTTTCCCGCCCCAGCGCCCCGCAGCGCGCGCGCGTCATTCCGCGTCATCCCCGGCAGTGCGCGCGCGCGCGCGCGGACGCGGGTCAAAAGGTCAAAGGGTCACCTCCAGGTCAGACGGTCCAATGTCCAATGAGACAATGTTGCGGTATCGCTATAGTCAGAGCTTGAGCACAAAAAAAAGGGGGATTCTAGATGAACCTGGGAAAGATGGGCAGTTCCATTTGGACCAATCAGCGGTCGAGAAAAAGAGCCAATCAGCGGTCGAGAAAAAGAACCAATCAGCGGTCGAACAATCAGCCAATCGAATTGGGGTATTCACGGTGTGCTTTCGCTGACGTCCGCGCCTACATCTGGGTTCTTGTACACCCGGGTAATGTTTTTCTGGACATGGATGGGTTACCTTTGGCTCCATTCTAGGCCACTGATTGGCTAATAGAACTTATAGTCATAATCTATACGTGTTGGACGAGTCTCTTCACTCACCGTATACACGTACCTCAATGAAATGCCCGCTCCAAACCTAGACCAAAGAACACGTACTTGGTCTGTAGGCTGATTTCATTGGCTCTCTATTTTTACTATAGTGCTCTTGCATTCTAACCTTGATGGGTTACCTAGAACTTATAGTCATCAACATAATCTATACGTGTTGGACGAGTCTTTTCACTCACCGTATACACGTACCTCAATGAAATGCCCGCTCCAAACCTAGACCAAAAACACGTACTTGGTCTGTAGGCTGATTTCATTGGCTCTCTATTTTTTACTATAGTGCTCTTGCATTCTAAACTTGATGGGTTACATTTTGGCCCCATCCTACCCCACTGATTTCAGTTTGACTGAATCTCCACATTGGGCATTGATGCATTAGGAATAAAACACACAAGACAGGGTTTTTTGGTGAGATCTCATTTTTTTTTTTTTTTATTCATTGAACAACAACAACGTGAGAACAACCACGTGAAAACTCAAACCCAGAACAAGGGGCTTGTCATTAACTGAAGCCCAGAACAAGGGGCTTGTCATTAACTGAAGCCCAGAACAAGGGGCTTGTCATTAACTGAAGCCCAGAACAAGGGGCTTGTCATTAACTGAAGCCCAGAACAGCGGGCGTATGTACATTGAAATAATTCAAGCCCAGAACGGGGCTTGTACATTGAAATGATGGGCGGCCCAGTCATAGACGAGTACATCGCGGTCCTCGGCCTGGGGGTACTCGTCAAACATCTGTACGATAGTGGATAAGGGTCTTCCCCGGCATCGATGGTACAGGTAAAACAAGCAATATTGTCCGCACACGCCACTGGTCAGGCTTTGCAAAGTTTGACTGTTCCAACACCACGTCTCTGTGCCTTGATCCATGAAGTCTGTTAAATCGGGATGGAGGTGGCGGGCTATTTTGGTCAGTAAGCTAAGCCCACCGCTCTTCATCAAGTACATTGCACCCAGTGTTACTAGAAGGCGATCCCATCGGGTCGTGTTGAAGACACGTGGCAATGAGACCCGCATACGGTCTAATGGAAACACATCTCGGGCAAGAACACCCCTTGAAGGCCCTACGTGTCTCTGGGTCATTCTCAGCACAGTGGTTATCTGGTCCTGTATCCATGTTATTAGATTGGGTCCGCACAGGACGTTGCGCGCCTTGTCCACTTGAATGGTAGTGTTTGTCAAACTCGGCGTAGCAGATCACATTGACGGTGGTCGCCAGGGCTCGTGAAGTGGATTTCCAACCGTAAATTGCCTTGCTTGGCCAGGGCCAGCTGATGGTCGTTCTCTAAGGTAGGGGTCAAATCGAAACAGAACAACGTGTATCCGTTCCCGTAGTCCTCCCGACTGATGAAATTCCCTTCGTCCTGGTTGATTTGACCAGTGGCTGTAAACAGGCTCTGATAGGCTCGAATGAAATTCGCGCGCCCAAAGTTCGGGGTTAAGGCCGTGGCTGGCACCTGTTGTCCATCCACATGCAGGGCCACAAAATTGATGCCGAAATGTTTAAAGTCAAACGGATTCTCTGGGTGGGCTCCACTGAAACTGGTATTTTCCACACAAGCCAGGATCAATCGCTTGGGTAGTTCCCCCAGGAACAGGTTTTCTTTGTTGGCGCTCATATTTCCAGCAGACACAGAGAACACTTTGGTTTGCACACGTCGGATAGGGTACTGGGCTGGTTTTGTTTCCAAGGCTATGAGGTGTCCCAATTGAACGGCTGGATTCAGTTTCACTTTTCGGACATACAGGACTGCGTCTTGGATGACAATTTTATAGTCAGCTGCATGCCCGTCTACGTTAGTGGCCATCAAGGCGAAGGTCGGAGGCGCCCGTATCAGTCGGATTTTGATGGGGATCTTGTTCAAGAGGTACC